>KZ072835.1:33121-62990 GCA_002091845.1 Anopheles cracens | reverse complement strand
AACATATAACTTTTATTAAACGGACTTTTATATACATTTACAAATTTTACACTGAACACTGTGTGGGGTGGCCCGCACGGCCTAGCGGGAGAGTTCGTCCTCGATCCACGCTCTTTGGCTGCTATCGTCTCACTCCTTGTTTTACTGAGGACATCGAACGGAGGACTGAGGGCATCGATATCCAACTAGAATATCGATGTATGCGATTCTACTCAATGGAATGCGTTGGGAGGCACTTTACACGGGCATGCTTCTCCGGTATCAAATGTGAACAGTTCATGCATTTTACACGAATGAAAAGTGTTTCACATTGCATGCTCTCATATCACGTCACCTCACTTTATGAGCAACGCACCTGAACTGCAAGCGCGGTTTTTGTTTACTTTTTTTTAACTGAAAGTCCACCCGGAAAATCCACGATATCGCCACTGCGTTCAATTGCACCGCCATCGTGCACGCCAGCTGATCCACCAAGCCTCGCACTCAACATCACCGCTCTAAAATGAAAACATGATTGTAACCAGCAGATGATAGAATCTAATTTCTACTCTACTTATAGATACGTGGACAGCAACACCGAAGAATGAAGGCCACCTTCCATGCTACCCCAGCACAGAAACACATGCACACACTCACGCACAGAGTCAGGTTCTTAGCCATCGCTAGAACACGGATTGTGTGGCGAATGTGATGTGTGGCGTTGGGGAGGGGGAGGTGTGCTTTTTTAGCTTTTTGTTTTCAGAAGCTTTTTTTGGTGGTATAAATACTTCCGTTCGACCGTCGAACAACCTGTTTTTGCTACCAAAATTCCGGTGACATGTCACCAAATCCGGTGATTTTTCACCAAAAAATCCACCGTTTTTGGTGACCGTCTGCTGATTGGGACTCTCCCATACGTATATGCAGCAATGCAGTTACACACACCTACGAAAGCGTGAGGAAAGCGAGAGGGTACCACCGATAGGGTAGGGTACAGCAGACTGCAAAAATAAAAATAAAAAACAAATCCAGCAAAGGGCCGTTTTTTTGCTTCGGCTTAAAAAAATCCTAGGGTTGAACATGTCCTTCACCGCGCCTCAGGGTTGTATCGTCCGCCGTCAAAATTGGTCTAAAATGGTGTTATTAAGACGTCTTTTCCCGGTCTTTCGGGCGGCTGAAAGACGACGGAAAGACGTCTTTTCATGAGACATTTGTAAATTGGGGTGTTTGTCGTGTTTACCCGACGCTTCATAGAGCACTGCCTCACACCTATGCTGTGTAAACCTTGGTGATAAATCCGTCACAAAACGTAAAAAAAATATGTTTACAATTGCTCAGTGGTTCTTTTTAATAAATATATGGCTTATATTAAGTTAGAGTGTGCAAATTAAACAAAAATATCAAATGAATGCAGGGTTAGGCACCGTTCTGGCACTTTTCTAACAAAACAAACAAGCAAACAAAGTCGATAGGGTGCTCTGGTAATTGTCTGTGTCGTGTGAGAATGTCATCCGTAGCATGACAACTAACCCTGCTTTTTTCATCCCCCGTAATCAACAACCATAGCGCAGCAAAGAAAACAACACAATCCGACGGTGTACAAATTTTACGTTGCTGCTTTGTGCCATTACTTTGATTTCTTCAACAGTTTACAAAGATAGTGGATTTTGTACAACACACCGAAAAAGTCAGAAAGCAACCGATAACAAGACAAATGTGTTTTTGTTTATTCAAGAGCACTTTAGTTTGATGTGGTTAACTTCGTTGCATTGAGACGATATTTAAAGTGTGAGTAAAGTGATTATAAAGTGGAATTATTTTAATCGAAACCCTGCGAAACCTAAAATCATTTGGCAGTGAAATGGAAATAGATGGAAACGCAGTTTTAGCTAAGGCATTGAGAGACCAGGTAATTTGAATTGTAAGATTATCTTAAGAAAATGAACGACACAAGGTCCAAAGTTCCGTGATAAGGGTGCTTAGCGGTACCATTATCATGTTCCGGCTTATCTTGAATTGTAATGAAGACGTAACCGAGTACGCTCTAATAACGCCATTATTTTGTTAAGGGCATCGAATATGTCTTCGGTATCATCGGAATACCGGTCGTTGAACTGTCTATGGCTATGCAGGCTGAAGGATTGAAATATGTGGGAATGCGAAACGAACAGGCAGCATGCTACGCTGCACAGGTAACTAGTTTGCGACGTTATATTTTGCGGACTCATCCAATTGAACTTGTTTCATTGTAGGCTATCGGGTATTTGACTGGCAAGCCGGGAGTGTGTCTCGTAGTATCGGGTCCCGGTCTGCTGCATGTTACCGGCGGAATGGCAAATGCTCAGGTGAACTGTTGGCCTCTGCTGGTAATCGGTGGAGCAACTTCACAGGACCACGAAGGCATCGGGGGTTTCCAAGAGTGTCCTCAAGTGGAAATGAGCCGACCGTACTGCAAATATGCGGCTAGACCGCCAAGTGTGTCCCTAATTCCGATGCACGTCGAGAAAGCCGTTCGCTTAGCGTGTTACGGAAGGCCCGGCGCAGCGTATCTAGATTTCCCCGGTAACCTCTTGACGGCAAAGATAGCTGAAGATGCTGCACCATTGCAGTACACGCACCCACTGCCACCGGTGCCTTTTCCCGATCTAGCAATGGTGGACAAAGCGGCTAAATTGCTTTGCAGCGCGAAGCGTCCGCTGGTGATTATTGGCAAGGGAGCGGCGTATGCACGGTCCGAGTTGCAAATTCGTCAATTGATTCATCAAACCAATCTCCCCTTCCTCCCTACACCAATGGGAAAAGGTGTCGTGCCTGATCTGGACCCACAGTGCATTGCCCCTGCCCGTACATTAGCGCTGCAACAGGCGGACGTCGTACTTTTGCTTGGAGCTCGTTTGAATTGGATATTGCATTTCGGACGGCCTCCGCGCTACAGTTCGGATGTGAAAGTCATTCAGGTGGATGTAAATCCAGAAGAGATGCATAACAGCGTGCTGAGTAGTGTTGCGGTCCAGTCCCACATTGTACCGTTCACCGAACAGCTGATCGACGCACTCGCCAAGCAACGCTTCCGTTTGGACAACAGCAGCGATTGGTGGAGAGATCTTAAAGCTAAGTGTGAGAAAAATCGGAAAGTAGTTGAGGAGATGGCACTGAACGTCGACACTCCTCTGAACTACTATGCTGTATTCCACCATTTGCAGCAGTACATTCCGCAAGATGCAATCATTGTCAGCGAGGGAGCGAATACGATGGACATTGGGCGTACATTGCTGCACAATAAACTGGCCCGCCATCGTCTGGACGCAGGCACGTTTGGAACGATGGGCGTAGGGCCTGGATTCGCGATCGCTGCCGCCCTGTTCTGCAGGGACCATTGTCCGGGCAAGAAGGTGATTTGTGTGGAAGGAGACTCCGCGTTTGGATTTTCAGGAATGGAGTTGGAAACGATGGTACGCTATCAACTTCCGATATTGGTTGTTATAGTGAACAATGGCGGAATATATGGCGGGTTCGATAAGCAAACGTACGACGATATTCGCGCAGGAGGAGATCTAACGCAAGTGTAAGTAGTAGCAAAACCAGCACACGTAACCGATATACTTTTGTAACATAATTATTATTTTTTCCTCTGCTACAGAACTCCGGCTTCGGCATTGACGCATGAAACGCGTTACGAGAACATGATGAACATGTTTGGTATGGAAGGCTACTTCGTGCGCACCATTCCGGAACTTCGCGCTGCCGTCAAACACTGCCTCACTGCGACCGATCGGCCACATGTTATCAATATTGCTATTAGTCCGCAGGCGGATCGCAAACCACAGGACTTTAAGTGGCTCACCGAGTCGAAGCTTTAGTCGTGGTCGTAAACGGAATGCAGATTCAGTTTATTATTCAATGTTACTATTCGTGGTGCATGGTAAAAATAGTATAATGGTGCAATTTAAAAGCTGGTTGTAATACGGTCAATTTTACTGCGTACGGGACAATGGGATCCGGGGACCTGTTTAGGAAAATAAATGGTTTTAGCTGTACAATTTGGCCCCATATTTAAACCAGTTTCGGAGACGCTCTACGTTCATTTGACCAATGCGCCAGCGTTGCGATTCTATGGCTTTACTGCAGCGGTTGATAAATAGCTTGCGATTGTTCTCGTCAGCCTCGAAACAGTATACTTTGTCCTTGCCCACAAAAATTTGTTTCGTGTCCTGTTGTGCGGAAACAAAAAAAAAAAAAAATTAATGCCGAATTGCTGCGTGAATACGCAGTCATTAACTTACAGATTGCGTGCTTATGATAGCAGCGATTAAAATGGGTAACAATGAATCGTGTATGAACATGCATAGAGGAATGAGTAATGCTACGGTTAGAGACGGTAATTTATCATTGCGCTGTTAGTTAGATTTGTTAGAACTGCTTTACATTGCTGTTGCTGGTGTTATTCTGCCATTCTTACCACGTCATACTGGAACAGTTGATTGCCCTGCTGATCATGACAGTCAAAAAGATTTAACTCCTCTCCCACGGCATGATTCGGAACATCAACACATTTGGAAGAACCTACCGCCTTTAGGTCGCGTCGCCATGTAAATCGAAAATGTTGTGCTGTACGTTCCGGTGTGGATTTGTTGTTGACACACAGCGCTAGTATAAGATGTTCCTTCCCCGATTGATCTCTAACCTCCACACACAGGTTCATATTGGCTAAATTCTGTATAGCACCCGCGGCAAAATCGTCCGGCTCAACCGGAGGATACTTATCGATCAAGTCTGGGACTATTTCCTGCATATACCACCGGAACGATTTGCATTTGAGCGTTCTACGCAATTGCTTCATCTTAGCGAGATCGCCAGCATCGATGGCGTATCGAATTGGGTCTCTATCGTAAACGTACTGCTTATACTCATCCATCCACACTTCTGCAACGCGCTTATGATTTTTGGCCACAAAGTCGTACGTTCTCGCGTTGGGAAACGGTGAGTAACTACGGTAAATGTGACCGACCCGGGAGCATGGGACATCGAACATTTGACCACCACACATCCAAATTTTGAAGCTTAGCTCGTACTGCTCGGCGCCCCATATCTCGAGCTTCTCGTCGTATCCACCAAGTTCCCAAAAGAATCGAGCACTGATCGCAAAAAGTCCCCCTGCCATTACGGGGCTGGAGAAAGGTTGGGTTGGGTCTTTTTGGTCCTCCGGGCGTAGCGGCAGACGCTTGTACAGCATGTTCCAATCGAATGCGCCACGCGCACCCTCATCTTGTGGGACGAACTCAAAGGTGTCGTCTTTGATGACGTCAATAAACGGGCACACGCAGGTCCGATAGTCATGAACGATCGGTTCCAGCAGTGGCGGAAGCCAGTTGATACCTGCCTCGACATGAGAGTCCAAAAACAGCAATATCTCGCCTTTTGCGAGCTTTGCCCCCGACAGTCGGGCTGTGATGAGACCGCTGCGCTCTGGTAGATGAATGACCCGAACCAAATGCTCTAGATGCTTCGCTACATAGTCGTCTAAGGGGTTTTTAAGAAACGGTTTCAAGCTGCCATCGTCAACAAGAATGATCTCTTTGAGGAGAGCGGGTGGTGTACGGTGAATGACACTATACACTGTTCGTAATAATGTGGTCCAATGCTCTTCATAGAATGGAACGATGATGCTCGTCTGAGGCAGATGTTTAGAGTAGGTGATATGATGACATCTGCAACATGAAAGAAAAAAATGGGCAAGACGTTGAGTTACAGCAGATGGTACCTAAATAAACTACATAATTTATACTATAGAAGGCGGCTAATGTTGCACCGCAACTAAAAACACAATGAACAAGTCTCCGTATTGTGTAGAAAAGACAATTGTTTATTAAAAACGTAAAGCCTTAATTTATTATTCGTCATGCTGATTCTTCATTGCCTTCCTTATCACATAAATTTCGCCCCATATGTTTTCCATTGTTTCAACAACTTTAAATTTACCGATCCGAATTTCCATCGCTGTGTGATACTATCGCTATTGCATGGATTCACAAAAACTTCTTTGGCAATCGGATCGCTGTCAATGCATAGGCCGTTTCGTTTAATTTGTTGTGTTTTCTGAAATAAAAACAAGCAAATACGGTTGTTTTGGATTAAAGTATTGATTTGTGCGATACATTACCGTAAGCTTTTTACAACTTTTCGATAAACTTACATAGTCATACTGAAAGAATTGATTTCCCTGATGGTAGTGGCAGGTAAAAATAGTTACCGGTGATCGCGGGGCGCTCTCCGGCACATCGAAACACTCCTCGCCGTACTTGAGCTGGATGTCGCGATGCCAGCTGTGTATGAAGTACTGGTTGCGGTTAGTCGGTACCGCAAGGTTATTGGAGCAGGGATACATTCCTATCGGTTTGCCACGGCCTCGCTGCATGGTATCGATGCAGTGTGTGGGGTCGGCCACGCTTTGTATGGAACCGGAAGCAAACGGGTCCGGCTCTACCGGAGGATAAAGCTCGATGATCTCGGGAGCTACTTCCTGCAGAAACCATTTGAAAGGTTTGCACTGCAGCTTCTGCCGAATCGCTCTCATCTTGCTCATGTCGCCAGCATCAGCCTTGGCGTAGCGCTCCGGGTCACGATCGTAGATGTACTGCTTGTACTCGTCCATCCAGATCTCTGCGACACGTTTGTGGTTTCGTGTGATAAAATCATACTTTCTCGAGTTCGGAAATGGGCTGTACGATCGATATATATGGCCGAATCGGGAACAGGGTGCATCAAGCATACGGCCCCCACACTGCCATATTTTGAAGCTAATTTCGTACTGCTCCGCACCCCAGATGTCCAGCTCCTCGTCGTAGCCTCCGAGTTCCCAGAAGAATTCGGTTCCAATCGCAAAAAGCCCCCCGGCCATAACGGGGCTGGGAAATGGAGCTGTCGGAGAGATCCTATCTTCGTTCTTCACAACGATGCGCTTGTAATGGAACGTCCAATCAAACAGCCCCCGGCCGCCCTCGTCCTGTGCGTGCAAGTCAAACGTTTGGTCGTCGATGACATCTATCAGCGGGCAGACACATGTTTTGTGATTTTCGGCAATCGGCTCCAGAAGCGGCGGCAACCAATTGTAGCCCGCTTCGGTATGAGAATCGAGAAAGACGAGTACTTCGCCGGTTGCGACACGGGCACCCGCTAGCCGTGCCTTGATTAGGCCGGTACGTTCGGGTTGTCGTACGATTTTCACCCTCGGCAAGTTTCGTTTGACATATTCTTCCAGCTGGCCATGCAGGAACTCTTTTGTGCTACCGTCGTCCACGATAATGACCTCTTTAAGCAGATGGGGTGGAGATCTGTTTAGCACACTGTGAACCGTTCTGAGCAACGTAGTCCAGTGTTCTTCATAGAATGGCACCACGACACTTGCGAGGGGAAGTTGATTCAGGTACGTCTGCAGCCTACAGCTAAAAAGAAACAGGCGATGTAAAACATGTTACTTGAAACGGATGCAACACCTGCTACCACAACACTCACGCAGGATACTCATTCGGTAGTAGGTGCGTATAAGCATTATTGTAGCACCATCTGACTAACACGCCTTTTTTGTGTTTCGTATGTGGCTCATTTTGATTTGTGATGTGATTTTAAACGATCTAGTTTAATGATATTATTGGATGGAAATTTCGTCATACTTTTACTGCGCAGAAATATAGTGATTCACAGTCACTTTTATACTTATCTTCTGTGAATCACACAACTAACACACAACTACATGATACTAAACACTGCAATTTGTCGCTTAAAACCATGTCTACGGTAATATGGTAAAATCTTATTCTACGGCCATAGTTACTGATGCCGAGCCATTGCGATGCGGAAAGTTTTTTCATACTCAACATTTTTGTTTGGTGTTGCAATCCATCTCGTTGTTTCACATGAACGATAGATAGTCCAATGGGAGAAAATTGAACCCATCAGCACGATATTGGGCCGTTCGGTACGAATCTGAACAACCTTAACAATTCCGTTCAATGTGCGCTAGTGTTTGAACACGTCTTTGAACGTGCGGTATCGGTGCGTAGCACGGTGACACGTGTAGTAGCGCGGCTCAGATACCGTACACGTAAACAGTTTGTTTCGGACGGACGGAACGTCTAAAGCTGTTGCATTGATAAGCGCACAAGTATCAATCGGAGTCCCGTGTTACCTACCCTGGGTGTCGCAGATCCGCTATCGAACGATTCACGCTGATCTTATCGCTGAGCAGCGCATTGAAGCCATTCTTGTAGTAAAGCTCTTTCTGCCGTTCACCGCCACTTTCTTCTGGGCTGAGCGTTGCAGCTTTGCCTTGCTCGCCCGGGCCAACGCGGTTCAAATCGCTCTGCATCTGCTCGTAGTTATGGTAGTCGATTTTTTCAAACACTCTGATTTTCTGCGGCCTAAAATGCTCTCCGAAATGTCCGACCCCTATGTCTAGCGTGAGCCGGTTTCGCTGGCGAAACAATAGCACTATGACCACGGTAACTACGATCACCAGCAGATATCGGAGTGGATATAGAAATTTGATGATGGAGCGAATTACGGAGCGCAGGCGCGCTTTACGCGCTTTGCGAAGTTTGTCGTCCATCGCAGCACCGACGCGATCGAGATGCGATGAGTGATGATTGCCCACTAGGCAGAGGGTCCAGAATCGTGTTGCGCACAGAACACTAAACTACAAATGCTCCGGAGACGGAGCTCGCGCAGTAAACGCGACACGTCGCGATCAATGCGTGCTATACGGCTGTGCGTTCTGCCATGTGGACGAAAGTACATTGATAATGTTTTTGTGCGATAGCACACGCATCCAGATATTCGGACAGCTGTTTTGGAGGACACACCTACCCTTAAACTAGCACTTGCTGATGTTGAGTTCAGTGTTGAGCACGCGTTGGTGATAGTGTTGACGCAAGCCGCGCATATTTGTGTTGTGCATTCAGCAGTGAAGTCAAATTGAACGCCAACTGCTGCAGTTGGAAATGTTGGATATATTTATTTACAGATGTTTCAGTTATAAAATACATTTCAATTTCATACCTCGTATGATTGCGAGTATTTCTTGTACGCTTACATATAGTACTTACCTTGAAATTTCCATAAAGGTAAACCTCGGCTACAATAACTATTTTCGGAAAGCATGGAAAGTATTTGCGTCACAACTGAAGTGCATTGCGTCGGAAGTCGTTGTAAATATCCTTTATTCCTACTTGTAGCCCTCTATCATAGAGAGTATACTCGGCCGTTTAGTATCAGATAACTCCCAGTGCGCATAATTAGGCGATTTTTATTGCAATTCCCTTTGCGATTTACGGACGAATCGCACTGGAATGGAAAATACGTTCAAAACGGTTCGATTACGCCAGCTCATAGTCAAATTTGGCTTGGTAAATGGAACAAAACTCAGCTCCAATGATGCTCGCTCTACCCAGCGTCCGATAATGACATGAGATCAAATTACATTAACCCTCACCTATTTTGTGCCAAGCATTCAATCGTTTGCAGTATTGCAAGACTTTTACTACTACATGATATCACGTGGGAGCGGGTGCAATAAATATAATGAGAGGCCCATGGGAAAAGACCATACCATTTTTTATTGCGCTACATACAAAGCATCTCTGCATTTGGCATGCTGATGAATGTTTGTGATACCGTTCCATGGGACAATACAATATACAAACCGTTCCTTTAACTATTTTGGCAAAACACTAAAAAAATCTAACACTAAACGAGAAAGGTAAGGCATTGGGGAGAATTTATTTCCGAAGCAATAGGCTGTCCAAGTAGATTCATTAATCAATCCACAGTGTGTGGTAGGTTGGAAAGCTAAACTTACCAGCAGAATCAATGCGCTAAGGATTAATAGTGCAGTCGGGGTTCTCATGGTTGGAAAAGGTTATTTGCTCTGTCGGCTGAATCTGGTTCGTACGGAAGGTTAAACTCCGTCTTATATAGGCTATAATCGACGGACGCTGAAGTTGAATCGTGATATTGACAACCGTGCGTAATTGGATAATCTTGTTCAACATGCTCTAATTTAAAATTATTCAAGCTTGAAGGCAGTAATTAAAACTTGAATGTTTTGTTCGCATATTCACACACTGATAAAATGTATATGAAGAATACTTGGTTGATGGTCAGAAAGTAAGATGTTATTTAATGTTAACAAATACGAAAATGTCTTGCGGTTGTTCTAGAAATTGGTTTGTTTTTGGTACAATAAAAAAACGTTATCGAACCTTTTCTGATAGAATTGAATGACGTGTTAGACTTGTAGGGGTAAGGATTATTTTTATTTGTTCACAAATTGCTCGTTTTGGTTGCTCGTTTTGGTAGGTCTTGTTCAAGCAGATACAGGTTTTGGAATAATGTATCCTACCTTCTGTCCGTTTATGATCTTGTTCATCTCGCCCAGAGCATGCTGTACGGCAATCAGAACCGTTTCGATCCAGTTGAGCTCATTTTGAGCGATTGGACACGTGGAGGACCTGTTTTTACTCTCCTCGTTGGTGAGAGTTTTGTGTATCTCTACCTTTTGGTAGTTAGCTGTATTGTAATTTGTTACCGCGGCATCGATCTGGATGGAACGTTTTCCCCGTTGGTCACTCATTGCCCCCAACATCTTTCCGACCAGCTTTCGTGCCACTGCATTGAAAAGAACATATATTCGTTGTAGTAATAACGGTTAATCGCGGCCCGTTCGGGACAGGATGGAAGGATTAGAGCGAAAGAAATATTAATGTTGTGATAGCAGAAGCAAGCAGCATATTGAACGGACCTTCATTATTTTTCAACTTTTCCACAACCCCGCCGGCAAATACCATTCCTTTTTCCATGATTTTCTCCACGGCTGCACCGGCTTGATTGGCGGCGGCGGCTCGCTTTTCCTTACTATGGGCGGCATTTTCAGCTGCGGTCTGTAGCGAAAAAAAAAGGACAGGGAAAAGGTCGGAACGGAACGAGAAAGGTAAGGCATTGGGGAGAATTTATTTCCGAAGCAATAGGCTGTCCAAGTAGATTCATTAATCAATCCACAGTGTGTGGTAGGTTGGAAAGCTAAACTTACCAGCAGAATCAATGCGCTAAGGATTAATAGTGCAGTCGGGGTTCTCATGGTTGGAAAAGGTTATTTGCTCTGTCGGCTGAATCTGGTTCGTACGGAAGGTTAAACTCCGTCTTATATAGGCTATAATCGACGGACGCTGAAGTTGAATCGTGATATTGACAACCGTGCGTAATTGGATAATCTTGTTCAACATGCTCTAATTTAAAATTATTCAAGCTTGAAGGCAGTAATTAAAACTTGAATGTTTTGTTCGCATATTCACACACTGATAAAATGTATATGAAGAATACTTGGTTGATGGTCAGCCGCGGATCTAACGGTAAACAAACTAAGCTGTTGCTGTATTCGATCTAAAAAGGGCCTCGGTCGTGGAAGAAATTGTTTGGAAAAATCTTTTTTTCAGAAATGCCATTACCTCCGTAATGCCCTCCTTAATAAACTAAAAATATTTGGTCAAATATCCACAAACTGTAAACTGTTGCGCACAATTCACAAACAAACAAGAAGGGCTCATCAAATCTATTCACTTAGGGCCTCCGCATGCTTTGATCCGCCACTGTTGCTGGTAGTAGTAAAACGGTTTGTATGGTTGCAAACGAAACCATGATCCTCCAGTACGCGGATCATGCGGCAAAAAAGACGCGTCAAGGAAATATTTGAGCCTTAATAGTGTGAATTCAACATCTGATGGTTAGCAGGGACAAACTTTTAAAATATTCGGCGTCGCGGCGTCTCGCGTCGTAGCAGCCGGTGTCCGAAAAAGCATGCATTTGGTCCACTTGGACGGACTCGGCAGCCGGGTCTGTTTCACTTTAAAATAGCATGCTGTGCCCCTTTGGCCGTTCACCGTGCATGGCAACAGACACGATGGTTTCTCGTTGAGAGCATTAAAAAATGTTTTACGACCATGCCAGTGCGCCCGGCCAGGACAACGCATTGGCCGGTACACTCTTCCTTTTTTGATGCTGGTTGCAGGGGAAAAAGTTGAGGTGAACAACCTTTCGATCCAGCGTTTCTGTTCCATCCGGTGCTTAGCGAGGCCCAAATGAGCACGCTTTTTCGCGCGTACATGATTTTTATTTCCTGTTTCGCTGGCTTACCACAGTCAATGATCCAATCTTTATAGGAGAGTGGATCTTTCTATCATTACTCATGGCTAGGAGTTTCATCTCATTTGACGTGAGGATAGTAATTAAAGCTTTATTTGAAAAGTTTCAGTAACCTACGTAAAATATCGTCAATAAAACAAAAAATAATTTTCAGACGATTCACGGTATGTTTAATGCTTGACGTGCGGGTTACATTTACACTATAAAAACCGGATTTTGTACAATCGCTATTTGTGCAAGGCGGCTACTGCTCCGAAATTATGAAAAATAGCGATACAATAGAAATAGATATAAATACTCTTAAAGTGTGCTAGTGTATGGCCATAATAGTGTCGAGAGATGTGAAAATTTTTCAAAATTGGTAACGTTACTACTAGTTTGAATGTTGGTTTTCAAATAGATCATGTTAGGTGCAAATAGGTAGGTATAGCTTTACATAAAAATACGGATCGTTGAAAATGCGGAAATCCTAACCCTATGATATTTAAAGAAATCCCGTCATTTGCTTTCGTAGAAAACCCAAAAGCGCTTTCATTAAATCACACAAAAGACCGCACGGTCTTCATAATGTTAACGGAATTTGTCATGAATGAATCAAACATTCGGATAATTCGGTTACATAGTAGAGAAAAAAGTAAATAAACTTAGTCTCATTCTAGCAGCAGTGAAGTAGTACATGAAGCTATGGTAATAATTTCAGATGGCTAGTTTAAAAAACCTTTCACCGAGCCATAACCGAACCTGGTAACAGATGAACGTCAAGCCAAACAACGCTCAAATATCAACAAGTCACCGCAAGCTATCAATGGAGAACAAAGTTTCCGGCCTTGCGCATAGATTCATAGCAACGTTTTGGTGGTTTTCATTGACATAAATTTGCATGCTTTGATCCGCCACTGTTGCTGGTAGTAGTAAAACGGTTTGTATGGTTGCAAACGAAACCATGATCCTCCAGTACGCGGATCATGCGGCAAAAAAGACGCGTCAAGGAAATATTTGAGCTTTAATAGTGTGAATTCAACATCTGATGGTTAGCAGGGACAAACTTTTAAAATATTCGGCGTCGCGGCGTCTCGCGTCGTAGCAGCCGGTGTCCGAAAAAGCATGCATTTGGTCCACTTGGACGGACTCGGCAGCCGGGTCTGTTTCACTTTAAAATAGCATGCTGTGCCCCTTTGGCCGTTCACCGTGCATGGCAACAGACACGATGGTTTCTCGTTGAGAGCATTATAAGCTATCAATGGAGAACAAAGTTTCCGGCCTTGCGCATAGATTCATAGCAACGTTTTGGTGGTTTTCATTGACATAAATTCATCAACCAATTACTCATACCGTTCACCCAATGTTTTAGGCGCTTAATGATGATGTTAATAAGATTAATAATAACCCAAACTTGATGTTAATCTTTTTTTAAGGTACTGGCACACTTTTGTACTCTAATGATTACAAACGAGGCCACCGAAACGATGTACTCAAGTTTTTAAAGTTCATGCCTACATCTAGGCTGAAAGTGTAGGAATGTTCTGTTGGAAGCGATGTACAACTGTCATTCGTGACAACCAGTGGATGTACCAACCTGAATCGTATTCGTTTGGAATCACCTGACCTGTATATATTTTTGATTAAATCGTTATTCCTATTCTGAACTTTAAACAAGCTGGTTCTCATATTTTTCCTGCTCATATATCCGAAACCTCCGCTTGCTTTCAACATGTTCGGTGGTTCATTTGATGACTTGATGAGTTCATTCGCACGAATCCGGCTCGGATGAACGATTAGGGGGAACCAACGCTATAGTTGCTGAATATAATAATTTAGGATAAATTTAAGATTGAAATAAATTCTGGTTTGTAAAAAAAAAACAATCAATTCAGCACGGGCGCTGAATGCATAATTGATTAAATTTATACGTCGATTTATATGTATTTATCAATAGATTTGTTTGTTTGACGATACCATAATGTAATTTTTTATGCTTAATAGAAATTGCTTTATTTTATACCTTTATTGGTATAATATACGTAATATTTGGTTATTTGATAATAGGTTAGGGAGCTTTATCGCATTATGCATGTGGTAAATTCGTTTGTAGATGATTTATGCAGCTAATGAAGTTAAAAACAGCACTCATGTTTACAGCGCCAATAGAACTAGCAACAGGTATCAAAAACTTGAGCTGAGTGTTAACTGATGAATATGATAGCAATATTATTGTACTTTGTACTTGCTGTTGGTTGATATTACTTTTGTGAGTAATCAATTTATCGTTGGGTAGAGCGCGTAAAAATAATAAGAGTATCTAGCTCTCCACAAGTGTCCGCAGGCAGGCATCTCTCACGCAATCCGTTGTCATTGTGTGGGAGTCGCTAGAACCCCGAAACGATGCGGAAAATACTGTTGCTTCTGGAGATTCGAATTGGGTGGTCGTTATCGATATCGTGTTGTTTGATATTCGCGATTCGCAGCTGGAGTATCCTCGACTATGACGTATGCTCGCCAATGGAGAAGGTAGTACCGCTCTCGGCAAATTTGCGTTTGGAGTTCAGATACGCATGCGCCTACACTCGGGTTCCGTTCATTCATATAAAAAGGATTGCTGAATCAGGCTCTGGAGGACAGCAGGATATAACGAGGATTGCATTGTTGGTCGGGCGATTCCAGTCGCGGCGCAGAGTGTTTTGCATAGTGGATCCTAGTTGCTTGGCGGTACAGTCTCGTACAGCATGCAAAGTGCATGCCTGTTTTGGAATATTTGAAGTGCTCGTGTGTGTTCTTTGCAGTAATGGTGATCTTTAATTCTTTTGGACGTTCACTCGGAAACTCGGATACTTGCCAGTTTCTCGACGCTTCCCAAATCCGGATTACTACGTGCCGATGGCGTGGAAATGACGGACATTAATATAAAAAACTGCACCTCTACGTTAAGCAAACGATACATAGTGTCCCGTGCGTACAGTGGCCAGTGCGTACAATGTGCTCTGCACAGTTGTGCAAATAACAACCGGTCCTTGAGGCCGGAGTGAGCTCTTTTCCCGGATTAGATTAAGAAGGCACAGTGAATGTTGAATGTATGCGTATATGTGTGAGTGTGTGTATCTGTATCTGTGCCTTTCTTCTGCCCACTCGAAATAAATCTGCATAGAAGCAACAAGATAAAGGACAACCCGATGGAACCACCGCGTAGTGCGAAGATTTGCAGGATGTGCACTTAAGGCCGCCACTTCCATACCGATTCATTCTGAAACTTCATCACGGGTGGGAGGATATTATGTTACCGACTTTTATCGTCCGGATACTTTTTCCGCCCGCACCGGTGCTAATCAATGATTTGGTGGTTTTAGTCTTATGTTTTTTTTTGTGGGGGGCTTGACGTTTTGCGGGTGGTTTAGCTGACCTTTTGTGTGGGAATATGTTCAGTGATGCAAACCATGATGGTTGGCCCGGATAGTGGCACGTCCTGGTCCTCATGCTCATGTGTTAATGTGTGTATGTGTAACTTCTCGAGTGTGTAACATTTGGGCATGATGGCGAAGAACATCATTTTTTTCTGGCGTAGCTTATTGCTAAATCCGAATCGTTCAAACATGTTATGTTGAAGTTAAGGGTACTGAAGTGCTGTAAAGAGAACAAGATGTTACTTTATTTAGTTTTTTGAAATGTTTAGTCGAATAACAGTTTCTATCTCCTACAGTGTAGTGTTTTAAAAATCAATGAGATTCTAGTCGGTTGTGAACTAGTTAATTAGTTATATTATTTGAAGCAAAAGTGCATTGTTGTTGTTGCTGTGTGGTGTTTTATCAAGCATAATGATGGTGCGGTACGAGATGGTTTTACCGCCAAAGCTGTTTATACGAGTGTCCATGCTGCTATTTTTATTTCTGCATAACGTAAGTATTTTCTGGGTTTATTGGCGTTGTGGTGTCTTCTTAAGAGGCGTGAGATTAATAGAGCGTTGAGAAAAAAGGTTTGTGATGTAAGGTTTTCATGAGTATTGCGATTGCAATATTGTAGCTGATAAGATTATTAACCGTTTTAAATAGGCTATAGAATAGGCAAAGTTGCAACGTAAATCAATGTACGTACGTAATCAAGCCGTAGTACAAATCTACAGTGAACCGTAGCTCCAGTTTATGAAACTGTATGATAAACGAAAGCTCCATTTTATACAGCTCCAGCGCTACGCGCTAAAATTACTCTAAGGTCTTAACTTACAACAGACGTACATGTAGTTAACAATTTACTTTTCAATTAATTCCGAGTTATTATTGGGTCCGTCGATTTTACAAGCTTGAAACACATGATTTAACATGATTTTGCTGGTTTGATTTTTTATGTGTTTAATGAAGTCCTTATAACTGAGTGAGCAACAAGTCCAGAAAATGTTACGGTCAAATTGATACGCTAGTTAGAAAGATGATTGATGATAAAACCGCATTGAGTTGTATAATTTTCTGCACGCGTAAAATGTCGGTGTACTATCGACATAAATCTGAAGGAATATAACCTATGATTATGTCCTGCAACTCAATGCACTTGAGGTAGTTACAGTTTGACTTTTTAAATCTGAGAATGATTGGCCATCCGGACACTTCTTGACACTTCTAAAGATGCTATCAATATGTCTGGTCAAAAAGCGACGGCGTAGCGGCTGTTTAATTAGTTGAGCAACATTATGCCAGATCATCAATCTTAGTTTAATTTATTCAAAGACAACGGACAACGAATGGTTTGTCATTTGAATTAATTTTCAACCCGTGGGCGTAGCCATGCCTGGGTGCAGTGCGAAATTAGTCTCTCGAGATGGCGATGGTAAGCCATTAAACAAAGAATGAGAGTGAGGTTGCAGTTAATATCAATGATCGACTTTTAGCATTTGTTTCATATTGGATGAATTGTGTGATGGTGTTGGTTGTGGTAAAAATATGATGCTTAGGCAGCTTGATTAGCAGAAGTGTTAGATGAAAAAAGTTACGTAGAGTATGGTTTTATATTTAAGCTGAAGTTTAACCGGTTTGTAGAAGGGTGCTTTCCGCCAGAGAATAATCCACACTAGAAAAAATATTAAAAAGAATGAGTAAAAATGAAGTATTATAATCAGCCAGAACCAGAACCAGTATTATAACACCAGAAGTAGTCAGATTACTTGATTTTTACAATACATCTGGAAAGTTATCGAGTCACCAAACCTTGTTGATCTAAATTAAACCTTGTATGATCAGAGCTCTTCTTGCTGACTTATTGGGTAGGTTAGTCGATTTATATACTGTTGATGGTCTTAGCAATTAAAAAAAAGTTATACAAAAGATTTGTTTAGGTTACCTGGTAGTAGCAGTGCGATCGGAACATAAACCTTAGTTCTCACGTTGGGTACAATATCGTTGGCTTTGAAATAGTGTGACTCATTTTGTTTCAAGCGGAGTCGGATTATTTGATAGATTGTAAGATGTGCATATTCACAAGTAGTTACATCTGCACTCATGCCAAGTTCCATTAGATTTTAATTATAGACTAATTGGTTCATATATGAATGAGAAGGTGCGATGAAAATATAAACCTAAGTTATTTAGACATAAGATCAGTTAGTAGCATACCATATTGAATCAATATTAAAAGCGGTGTTTTAAATATCGCCTCTTTTGCCTGCACTACAGGTGCATGCACAAAACTACGAAGGGAGACGTTTGAAGCCATGTGAACTTGAATCGTTGCTAAGAGATCTGACCTACCCCGAGGAAGGCTACGAAATGCATGCCGCCGCGCTCCGTAACCAGCTGCGGCGCATTTTGGAACGGGATCCTTCTGAAAGTTACCAAAATCTCGACGATAGTGCGGAACAGGCCGGTGGCCCCTACGAAGACAAACGGTCTTATCGCTCGTTATTGCGAGATGGAGCCGTGTTCGGAAAGCGAAACGTTGGCGCCCTCGCTCGCGCCGGACTACTGCGAAACCAACCGGAATACCTCAAACGTAGCCTGGCCACACTTGCCAAAAATGGACAGTTACCTTCCCGCGATGCAGAGTCCGAGGACACCACACCGGATGGTGAGTGGAGCGAAGACAAACGGAACGTTGTTTCCGCGTTCAAATCGGGTTACATGCACGGTGGGAAACGCAACATTGCCTCGTTAGCCAGAAAATATGAGCTGCCAGGCAAACGAAACATTCAATCATTGCTCCGCACGGGCATGCTGCCCTCGATTGCACCGAAACGGAACATTCAATCGCTCGCACGCGAAAATGCGCTCGCTGGATACGGAAATGCTGAGAAGCGAAACATTCAAACACTGGTGCGCGACTGGAGTTTGCCGAAACAGCATAACAAACTTTCGGACGGTAGCAGTTCAACAGGTGACAACGGTAAGATATTCATTTGAATGTATTGAAGATGTCATGTGTTCCATTTAGTGTGTTTATGTTTTCAGTTCGATAATGTATGCGCTTTGCCAACAGAATTATGTTTATATGAGTATATGAATCATATATGAGTATTTGCACAACATTTGATTATCCTTTAAGACGATACCTGGCATAAGTATAAACCCATCCTCTTCTAGGCTTGTCGATTCGACAGAGCATTATGATTTTCTAAACAGAATGGGTATCATTTATTTAACAACTAATTTATTATTAGCTAGCTCCTTAGCTCGAATCGACATCGAATTAATTAGCTCCTTCGGTTGAAAAATTATTGCATTAAATAATGTTTTTTACTATTAATTGCAGAGAAGCGTAACATTCAATCTTTAAAAAATGCACAAGGAAACGGACGCAAAAAACGTTCATTGTATTATGACGAGCTTGAAGAGAGCAGCCCTGAAGTGTTAGAACCCGTCTTCCAAACGGCTCCGCTTGACTACGAAGAACTTATGGACGCAATGGTTCAAACCTATCCCCTCTACAACGCTAATAATCATCTGGAAGAGAAGCGCTTTCTCGGTAAGTAAACCATTCTTTGTTGCTTAGCAGCGCAAGAACAGGTTACCAATAGTTTTCCAGAAATTTGTGGGGCATTTTTAGTTTTTTTTTGTTAAGACAATGGATCATATAATGTGCGATTGCAAAGAATGCCGATAATTGGCAATGGTAATGAAGATAATTGTTTTCTAGCTTAAGCTTACGCGGGGAGAACCCTGGGAGCATAATCATAGCAGTACTATGAACTGGTACTAGAATTATTCTTTGACGCATATGCATACGTCACAGGCTCTGCGTTTTTACTACTTGGTACTCAGAACGGGTGTTCTGACACATGGATGATGCTAATTGTAAAATATTGATGCTACAAATTGTAGCGAGTGGTATGTTAAAAATAGTAGAATAAACAGTTGTTTTCCGGTCAATACAGGCCTCATAAGAAGCGAAGACATCAGCAAAAATGAAGATGACAGAACGGACACGGATCAGCAATTGCGAAGCATGCCATTCGTGAAGCGTCACATTGCCTCAATTGTGCGCTCTGGCTGGACACCATCATTCCGGCCATCGCGCGGAAATCGCTTCAGTCGGGCCGGCAGGGCGAGGTCTCAAATAGTAGGAAGTTGAAACGATTGATTGTTCGTAGATGTTTTTTTATATCAAAGGAATGAGCTGGATAATGGTCATGATGGTGTTTGATTCTGTTTGCGTATTGATGCTCTCCTTGTCCTCTTTGTCGTCGCTGGAAAGAATGCTGCTCTTGCTCCCAATGTGCCTTCCTACATATTAGATTTAGCCCAATTGACAGTCTTGTTGTGAGTGTTTCCTTAGACGCCTTTTCGACCTATACACAACTAAGCATAGTTTTATCTCCTATGTACTAGTCCTTCAGACACCGTTTCTTTGTTTCGTGTACAATTTAATTAGCTAGCAAACCCTGAAACGCCTTACCAATGCAAGCAAAGCCTGGCTGTTTCCTCTATTCGATAGGATGTGCAACCTTACACATGTTAACTACTAATACTACCTACACTGATACATAAACCTTTTGAACAGTACACTGTGCCATGTGTGAGATCAAAACATTTCGATCAATAAATGAAGAAAGTTTGAAGATATGCATATTTTTGTTGATCACGAAAAAGGTTTCTTGATCCATACATCCTCCTTTTTACAATGGTAATTCTGTCAATGAAACGATAACGTGTGTTATGATCTAACATTTCAACAAAACACATTATGCCACTGCTTATCTTTCCCTTCAATCTTTTGAGCTGAACACAGATTGGAGAATATACCTCTTGCAACGATCAGGCATGATTCGTAAATGTTTCTCCTCGTAGTCGTGCTGTCATTCCCAGTTTTGTGCTTCTTCGCCATACCTACTGTGAACCCAAAGTACCTCGTGCTTGAATTGAATAGCACCTTTTGCAATGGTATTCGAATGAAACAATTGGAGCCCATCACTATACAATTATGTGATTACTATTTATTTTGCTACACTTCTCTTGTTGATTCTGTTTTAGCTTTGTGGTGGCGGGAGAGTCTAGTTATTGAAGCATTTAAACATTTAAATGCACATTCGGACATACAGCGAAAGGAAGTAAAAATAGTGGAACTTTACCGAGGGGTAATCGGAGATTTATGTGGTTGTACGATGTATTCATAAATTATTTTTCAATACGGCACAAGCGCTAACATTCATCCTACAAACGTACTATAACGCATCACAACTGATAAATCATGTAATAGAAACCGATACTGTATGTCTTGCTTTATCATAGGCAGTTTACATTTCCTCAAAACATTACAGATTTATTTAATTCCTTTTCATGTTTTCTTTTCCTTGTGATGTGATGATACACAAATCACAAAACAAAACTACTTAACTCACTCAGCACGACCTCGAAGCAGGTGATCAGCGTTTTTCATTTATAGTTACTAGATTTCTATTACAAGTTCGTATTTACTCTTCACACGGTTTGGTAGTAAACTACAGATGGTTGCGAATGCGTAGTTTGAGAGTTGAATGTTGTTATGCATGCTAATCATTTGTTTTTTCTATTTATTAAGTTAAGTCTAACACAGAATTTGCAAACATTTTTGTAAGCATAGTGAACAATTTACGTTTTCGGTGTAGAGTAGTTTTTTGTTTCCAATTTCTTAACTGCATTTTGCATGGCATAGCACAGAATGAATTTTGGATGAGATTTGTTTTTTGTAAAAATAAAGTCCATAGCTGCACTGTTTCTAGTATAGTGTATACTTTAACGTTCGGATTTGTTACGTTTGAAAACAGGTATATAAGTTACTAACACACATGTTTGCTTGATATTTGCTAATTTGTATCATGTCGAACAGGTCGAATTTTACTCCCGACCCGAGCCACTACGACAACCAACCAGCGGCGTATGTAGACAATGCATTCATGGATTCCGAGGTACCATTAGCTGGGGAGCTCCAGGGCTACAGTCAACGTGGGGTGCTGCGCCGCCAAGAGTTGCCGCGCTACACTGGCGAGGCTTACGCGAATCACCCGTACGTGCACGAAGAGTTCAGTGAACGTGTGAATCCTTTCTACACAGATGAGGAGTATCGTTGTGCCAGCCGTCTCCGTAAGTTACTCTATTACCTAAAAAAACAGTATTATCTCGACAATAAATACATTCAGGCAACGTACGGAAGAAATATGGGCTATTTTAAGTAAAAAAAAATTTTATTTAAAAAATAGTTAGGTTTCACGAGCCTATTATTCGTTTTAGTTTCTTGAGTAAATTACAGAAAAGTGTGTAATTTAATTTAATAAACAACATTCGAGTATGCTGCCTGCTACGATGAAACCAAATAACAATGTTCCATACCGGAATTAAAACGGACAATAATCACAAAATGAAGGTGTGTTCGAAAGGGAAAAGTAAATGATATAAAAAAAAATGCGACAGTTTTTGCGCTATTGCTTACATACATTCAAACAAACGGGCAACCCATGAACACATGACTCATTTGAGTATGACTTGGCCAGAACATTTCAAAACATTTGCTTCAACCCAGTTTTTAACATTGTTTATGGGGGATGGAGCACATGATTGGAATTATTGTAAAACTTCTCGATACACATGATTTAAAACCTAAAATGATACCATTTATGTATAATCGATCAAGGCAAAGAACAAGCTAAACAGGTCGTTTTAACAGATGATGAACAATGGAATCCCACATAATAAACTGAAACAAGAGATTGTATCCATTCGTACTGAGTCAGTCGTAATATCTAACAATTTCATATCCGTTTGGTCATATCAAATCGATATAATTATCAAACAAATAATCCAGATGGTAGTGAAATCTCGAATGAGTAAAATATACTATACAAGGACATTTTAAAGGAAGTCTCGCTATGTAATCAATGAATTTTTTGTGGTATTTACGAATGTTGGTGGTAAGAATCTAATTATAAAAAGCCGAACAGTTTTCTCCTCTTGTTCAAAGCAAAGTGGATATAGATCATAGACTATAAACAGATGCTAAGCCTTAAGACCATCTGGGCTACAATCGTAAATTGAGAACAGAAGACATTCTATCATACTTGAATGTTCCTAGTCTACGATGATACTGTCGCATACAGCAGTAACAAATGGTGGGACGAGCATAAAATATCCTGGAAATATATTGCAGAATATTTGACCCCAAGCAGAGTGTAGAAGGAATATGGAAACCAATTCAAGACTCGTAAAAGTGTTACAGATTTGCACAACACAAGTTCAATTAATCGTAAACAAATCTCTGCAGAAACTCCAAAGATGGTTTCAACATATGAACAAACCTCTGCTTGGTTGGGCCCAACTGTACGGCATGTATGAAATGGACGTAAATCGCTGAACCAACCGACAATACCACGGGAAACGGTAAACCGGTCATCATGAAAGAAGGGTATTGTAATTCGGTTACTGCGAATGCATTAAAATCGTTAATGCGCAGAATGCTGCTTATTCTGCAAGGCCGTTCTGTGTGAGTCTATGAGCTATAAGTATGCATGCAAAAGAAACGAAGAAGTCAAAATTGGCTACGGGCATGCGGTTTGCTAATCCCAAAATATAAACCTAAACACCACGTTTTGTGTGCAAACAAGCAGAATAATTGCGGATATTGTTTATACATTTATGATTTTATTTAAAAAATAGTTAGGTTTCACGAGCCTATTATTCGTTTTAGTTTCTTGAGTAAATTACAGAAAAGTGTGTAATTTTTAAAAAAACAGTATTATCTCGACAATAAATACATTCAGGCAACGTACGGAAGAAATATGGGCTATTTTAAGTAAAAAAAAAATGCGACAGTTTTTGCGCTATTGCTTACATACATTCAAACAAACGGGCAACCCATGAACACATGACTCATTTGAGTATGACTTGGCCAGAACATTTCAAAACATTTGCTTCAACCCAGTTTTTAACATTGTTTATGGGGGATGGAGCACATGATTGGAATTATTGTAAAACTTCTCGATACACATGATTTATTTAATTGTATGCAGTGCAAACGAGACAATAATTTATAAAACACTAAGAAAAGCATGCACACATCCATGCGAACATGTGAAGTGTTCTGTACTTAAATCGTATCGTTTCTACTTAAATGGCCCGTAATAAAAGAAACTTCTTGCATACACACAACAGGTAGGAACAATAATAGAGTTAGAAGGAAACGCTTCGAAGGAAATAAGGCCGTAGCGGTGGTGGATGGAAAACAAAACATGCTCGACAAGTCACCAAGATATTCAAAAGAAGGTGTTGAGTGCATCATAGCAAAAGTGTACCATATGTAGCGGTTTTGTGCGCAAACCTATGTGTAAAGAGGCTAACTTATGGAACTACAGAGGAAACCATATACTACCAACATACATATACTTATACATATACACGTACTATATACATAACGAAAAGAAATAAATCTATTTATCCGACTCTTTCTCCCTAATGATTTATGCTAAGGAAAACATCAACCAAAATCAACATTATAATAAAACCTTGTAAGAAGAACAATGGAATAAAAGTGCAGGAAAGCAGTCACCGTTGTGTGCACGCATGTATTGAAGGATCAATCGAAAGGTTTATTGTTGTTGTTGTTGGAAATTACTTCAGTGCCTACACCTTATCAGTGGTTTCCGAAAATGGCCCGGAGATGGTGGTGTTGGCCGGAATGGCCGGTGTTACTGTTGTCACAATCGGAAGTATACCATCGGTTTCGTCGAGGTCGATCATTGCGCGAGGACCCCACCTTGCGTCGAATCGGGATGGGGTATTGAGGTTGCTCTCTTCAGCACTATCATCATCAGTCGCGACAGAAGGCAATGCAGGCGCGTTTGATTTTCCCAGCGTTATGGAAGGAGCTTTGTTGGCACCATTACCGCCGATCCAGTCGAACATCGATGGGTTATTGTTACCGGAGCTGCTAACGATGCTGAAGAGACGATTGTTGTTGTTTTCACCGGGAAAATTTATTGTGATATCACTGCCATTAGCAACTAGCACCAACACCGGGGAGCCGCTGCATACTGGAAACTGAAACAGAAAGAAAGTACAGCACGCAACATGTGTTTCGCGGTGTAAGTATCGAACATGCGTTTTTACATGTATTCTGCTTTCTTACCGATGCCATGCAGCAACCAATGAGACAATAAAGCTGAAGTTTCGTTCGAAGGAGTAACATTTTCTGTTAAATGTGTGAAAAATGATTCGGTTAAGTGTATCGCTTTACAACCTCACTCGAATGATGCGTTGCAGTACAGCAACGGCGCAGTGCAATTTCCGTAAACAATTGCACCGCGTCTGATACTGTGCCCGAGAGTTCGGCCGTGATACTGGATGTGATATTGCATCTCGGGAGATAACGGAGTGTAGCGTAAAGCACGCTATTACCCTGAAAACGGTGCTTCGACGGAGGGTGAGTAAACTAGCTAAATAAACTATGGTAATAAGCAAATGCATAGAAACGCTTTCGATAGATAAGCTTAATACACGGACTGCCGCCGGCAAAATTCGTATTGAAACAAGAGGAGGGGGTGTAAAGAGAGTACGTGTCATTTCCATGTCCACTTTTGCTGGCAAAACTGCACAGGCAGTACACTCTCATTGTTCATTGGCATGAATATTGTTCAAAACAATTTTGCAGGTACATAAAAATGAAACTATTACTAACTATTATTATGAAACTATTGCCATTATGAAGTTTGTTTTGCAAAACCTCAAAATTTCATCATCGCTTTGGAAAGGTTTAAGCAATGAGCATAATAGCACAAGCATAATAAATACTTTTTTTCAATACTTTTTCAATAAATACTTTACCCATTTAAAAATTCAATGTCTTTTGCGTCGTAGGCTCAAAAAACTGTGACGAAACTACAATATATCGAATCTAATCTAATGAAACAATAATTGTGCCACTACTTTTGGGGACATTTTTTCTTAGGGAACAGAAGATTGTGTTTGAAATAAGAACATGTTTTTTATTTGTACGCAGATTTTCATAATTTGCAGGATTTGTTTAATAAATGCATGCTTTATTGTTTTAGATATGCAGTAACTAGACAACTATAGCTAGTTAAGAAACACACCATGTCGCTACCATATACTATCACTGCTATGTGGATGATTTGGTTTTAGCACCGGGTCATATTGATCTTTAACACAAAATAACGTATTTTATGTTTTAGTGTTGCAATAGGGTGTATAACACCTCAAAACGCGCTAAAACACAGTGCAATACAATGTTAAAATTCCTGTTATGGATAATACCGATCATTTATTTCCTATTAGCATTATTTAAGGTTTGCGATTCCGTAATTATCAATTTCATTCCATTCTTTATCAATTAATACCGATGATAAATAATGATCGATTTTAACAATATCCATCGGATAATAAGTCTACTTGAAATTCTTAAAATTATTTTAATTTCTATAAATGATAGTACGAATACTCTTAACCGTATTCGAAATGCAGACTTTGACTTTGGTTTGAATGTACTACATTTTTTATTTCTTCAATACCAACGTTATACGACTTTATTTACTCTTGATAGGACTGTTGGGGGTGATTTGGATCCAGTTAGACGATTTCTAATGAATGTTCTTCAAAACCCAACTTCCAATGGAATCAAAAATAAGAAAAGTTTTAGAAACGATTGTTTGTGTTCCATACCAAAAGCACGTGCTCCATAAACTAATGTTGCATTATCTTTTAACACCAAGATGCAGTTTGCCCACGTATACCAAAACCATACCGTCGATGATAGTATTATTTGAGCAGAAATGATACAATATTGTTTGATGAATAAAACGCTTTTTGACGGAAACGCGGATCCTTCTGGAAGCGCTGTATATCGTTCACTGTCAGATCGGTGGCCAAACACACGCGAAATGAATTGCAGGTTTCACACACGAGTTGTTTAGTACCATCGCATAGACCAGTGATCGCCGGTGCCAGACGTAGGTTTGACTCGTTTACTAAAGCACCTGTTACCCCTGATGGCTTAGACCCGACTTGTTCTTCGTTTGATTCTAGGTCACCTGCAGCGTGTGATAAGGTCACCAAGACGGTGGCAAGTACCGTTGCGAATAGCATCCTGAACTGCACTAGCTGCATTCACGAGGGATGCTGCGTTTATTAAAAGCAAGCTTCACGGTTTGCTAATTGACACTGTGTAATCTTGTTTTCTACGAAGATCCAGTTTGCTTATCATTGTGGTTAGTGTTGAATAGAGCATCTCGTGTATGTTGTTGTTTGTGGTTTGTTGTTGTTGTGCAGGATTTGCGAAGCATGATTTAAACGTTCGCGTACAACTCAACACAGTTGAACAACTCACAGGTGAGATCGAGCGACAATGGCAAATTAATCTAAATAAATATCCACCTCACAGTGTACAAAGTACCCGATGGCCATCGTGAATGGTTTGATTTCTGTCCATCTAAGATAATAAAACGCTATGAAACTTAACTTGCTTAAACTCAAATAAACTCGTTCTAAGTGTATTTCTCCGCGAGTGGCTCACGATCGCGTTTGGTTTGGAAAGTGGTTCTCCGAGAAAGGTTTTCCGTCCTCCCTTGCAAAACTTTTCTCCTGGTAGCAATATTGCTTTCATCATAAAGTTCATTCATAATTCTTGCATCTCATAATAATTACGAACAGTATCGCAGAACGGTGTTGAACGTCAATCCGGTTGGACAATGTACCAAGTTGTATCGCAAGCGCCGGTTCGCCCAGAAACACTGGAAGTATGTTTGAGGATCGTTGCTGTTAGGGAAGTTACCCTGAGCTGGGCACACGTATGCACACTCGCCAAAGGTGGTACCGGTGATGAAGGCAAAGTTTGCTCTATTCGGACACCTGTAAACGATTGGCGTCTGTCCTGTGCCATCACAAAGGCCGTAGAATCGCAGAGATTGACCGTAGCGTACATGTCCAACGTAGTTGGCCGTGCATTGCAGCGTGACACAGCGTGAAAACACATTCTCCAAAGCACACAGCTCCAACGCAGCATTAAACACGTATCCTGTAGGGCAGGAATATATTTGCGAGCTCTGACCAACGGTGGTGCAGCCATGGTAGATTCGACAGTTACGAGCGTCTGTTTATTGGGACAAAATCGAGGTCCAGGTGTTATTGTATGTGTTTAATTTTAAAGCGACATTTATCAACATTTACCTGGGACTATGCCTACCGCTGAACATGCAACAGGCACATCTTGAGCCTCGTCATTACATACAGTGGGTATAGGAACGCTGGAACAGTAGTCTGTAGTCGCACCGTAGTTACAGTACGGTTGATCAGCAGGGCATGATGGGGTTGTTGTTAGTGTGCATAGTTTTTAAAACAGATACATGGTTGGTTTTGTAAATTGATTGGGTTTGAAAAAAAAAACAAATGCTGTATCGAAGAACACAATTCGATAGTCCGAAGGTTTTCTTGATACATTGATTCCACTCCTCCAAAGAGTTACTAAGAGTTTTGTAGAGTAGAGTCCAAAGAGTTTTGTATCATAAGAAAATAGATTCGTTACATCTTTTTTCTTAGATTATATATATTGGTTGAGCATAGCAAATATTTGTAGTGGTGTAGCGTTTGCAAATGATAAAACTTTTTTTTCTAAGGATTTGTACAGTAACGTAACGTTTGATTGAATATTGTGTTTTGTGGACAGTCAATTTCATTGTACACGAGACGCCCGCTCGATATATAGCATTGGAAGTAGGTGCTAGGGTTGTTACTGTTCGGATAGTTGCCTTGCCCTGAGCAAGTGTAGACACATTCCCCAAAACGGGAACTGTTCGAGAAGTATGTGAAAAGCGCTCCATTCGGACAGCGTAATATCTGTGTCGGTCGGTTTACACCATCACATATGGCATAATAGACACGGCTTGTTCCATAGAGTACGTAGCTGGGAACTCGAGGTGTGCAAGCCACGGTAACACAATTTGCCGCCGTCATTTGGCGAATGCATGACGAAGAAGCTATGCTAAAGACATATCCTGGTGGGCAGTTGTATTCGGTGGAAGATGCACCCACTGTTAGACACACATGATAGTTGTTGCAGTTGTTTGGATCTGAAATGGTTGGTCAAAGGGATGTATAGTGCGAATCCGTTGAATGTCAATTACACGGCAAACGAACCTGGTAGTACTCCTGTTGAGGTGCACGTGAACGACGCGGTTTCTGTCGATGTTACACAAGCGGCCGATGGCGTCGGTCCACAGCGATCGAATGCAGTCCCCTCATTGCAAAACGTGCCACTAGCGCAAGGAAATGAAGCTTCAATTTCCTGCCCAGCAATGCAAGGCTGTCTGGAGGTGCAGGAATCGCAGATGTATGTTTTTGTCCCACATTCTCCCTTCACGAAGGTTCTAGTGCTCACGATCGTGCTAGTTTCACCATTCCCTTGACAATCCGTCGTTTTACAGAGCAAAGCAATGACAGCAAGTATTATTAAAAGAATCAACTGCATTTTCGAAACACTGATACTCAATACTGGAGCCACAGACCGGAGAGAATTGGCTTTAAATAGCGCAGATAACATGAGTATAACTCCCCACAGGTCGGAGGGAAATAGTCTTATCACAGATGATACGACTGCAGCTGCAATCCCGAGAAAAGTGCATTAGGAAGGAGTAAACGGAAGATAATGATAGTTGTTTAACTTACCAAGCATCTTGTTAAATACGTCCACTGGACATGGGAGTGTTGTCACGTGTGCCATAAACTATGAATTGCAAGTATGATTGATGGGGTTGTTGTTAGTGTGCATAGTTTTTAAAACAGATACATGGTTGGTTTTGTAAATTGATTGGGTTTGAAAAAAAAAAACAAATGCTGTATCGAAGAACACAATTCGATAGTCCGAAGGTTTTCTTGATACATTGATTCCGCTCCTCCAAAGAGTTACTAAGAGTTTTGTAGAGTAGAGTCCAAAGAGTTTTGTATCATAAGAAAATAGATTCGTTACATCTGTGGTCAGAGCAGTATAAAAAAATTGACACTGAACATTGCATTCTCTGATGCATCGCCACAACTTGATGCACAGCCTTTTAGAGTAACTACTCGCAACACGCAACCAATTGACCACTGGATGGTGTCCCACAGGGAAAATTTGTCTACCTGTGAGCACATGCTCAGGAAAAAGATGCTCAGCCATTATGTCATCGAGTTGCATATGTCGATCTGCACGTTGTTTGGCACATTCATCTTGGGATAGGCGGGGGTTTCAATGAGTTTCAGGCACAAAACCCAAG
>KZ072832.1:88188-110555 GCA_002091845.1 Anopheles cracens | reverse complement strand
GTTTCAGACTCGAGTACAATGATGATGGTGTCAGTTGTTTTCACTTTCGAAACGTCTTTTGTCATCCCGCCCCGTGGAGAAGCATGTGCGTTTGCGTGGGAAGCAAATGACAACAGGCGATAGAGGGAAAACGAATCGATATGATGCCCTAGTTCGTTTCACAGTGTTTGTAAAGGATGGGTCGCACGCAAGAAAGTGGCGTACCATGCGTGCTTTTGATAGGAACAATTGGCTCTCCTCTTTTTTCACACCACAATCAAACCGCCGTCTGGAATCTTGGGCCATAAAAACTTGCCTGACCCTGGTGGGGTATATCGATGGGAGTTGTAGTCTGTGTCTCCTGGCTGAGATCACGAAAGATGCCTGATGATGTGAGCTGATGTGACACCAACGTCAAATAGGCCCGAAAGCCCAGATATCCCAGCATACTAACACACACCGACACAAGGGCAAGAAAATGTTTGAAAACCCCTCAAAAGCCCAACCCAGTCACTCCGCATTTATTTGGCCGCGCTTCAAAACGATCCGTCATCTGCATCTGTCAAGAAGATGCCCGGATTTCCACAACCAAAAATCCACGTCGCTTATCCATCATGTGGTCCCCGTCAATATTCGTCAACCGCGGTGAATGAAAACGAATGCCGCCTTCATCACCATTACGTATGCGAGCGCGTTTCGATTTTTGTTTGATATTTGACAAAATGGAGCAGGATGGCGAGAGATGCGTTGCTTGTAGATACGGCTGGATTAAGGCACGGCACGGCTAATCGGATCTGACAGTGATGCATGCGAGATTGGGACGGTGCAGTGCAAAATGAGTGCAGACACACACACGATGCCTGTCAGCTGACAGTTGCCGTCATCTTAATTTTTTTATGATACTCCAACAGTATCCCTAGTACCTTTAGAGCGGTGTGCGACACCGGGACCGATACTCTAACCCCTTTTTTCCGGGTCCGGGGTACCACCTGGAGCTGCCGCTGTTTCGGATGGATGGATACCAGCTATGGACACGCATGTCCCACAAAAGGTCACGGAGCCAGAACGGAGAAAGAGAGAGAGAGAGAACTGCATGTTGGATGAATGGTAACTTGTATGTTTTCCACTCGGTGTGAAAAGCGATTAACGCACACGCATTCAAACACATACATGAACGACAGAGTGGGCCGGGGGGATGTCTCTGGGAGAAATCGAGAAACGGAAGAACTTAACGCTGTTGTTCCGTTTAGTCGGCGGCTGTGTCCTTTTCGTATAAGGTTCCGCTGCTTCCTGATCTGCCTCATGTGTGCGCGAACGCAACCCTGAAAGAAAAGGTTGTTCCATCTACCGAAAACGGACAGCCTCCAACTCCAAGCGCACCGGGGTTCAGGTTCGGCCGGACCGGACGTCACTCAAGAACGCGCAGGGTTATGTCATAAGAGCCTGAGACGGTAACACATGCGTCTTTTCGCAAAGCGGCTTCTTATGTCTTCACTCCACACGCCATTCGCCCGGGAGGTACGAAGAAATGTTGGCTTACACTCTAACATGATACCCCTTCTGCATTTTCAAACGGTTTATGTCAAGTGACACAAGCGGAGTCTGTAGCATCGAACAAAAGGAAAGAATATCATTAACAAAGAAGATTTGAATTTGTGTTTGAAGATTATGCAGACGCCTTCTTGAACACCATTATTCCAATAATTGGAGTTGTGATTCCAAAGATCGATCAATAACTCACTACGTCTCTACTCTCTACATCGAATCTTTACGCATGCAGTGCAACGCCAGGAGCCTTCGTGGTATCGGGCGATGTCAAAATAATTATAGTTCACTAGACTTACCATACCACACACCAACGCACTGGAACAAGGGCAAAGGAACCGAAGAAGCTGACCACAGAAGCACACCAGGTCGGAGGACGGTTGCTATGGTGCGATTTTTAAGGCCCGATAAGCGCTCGTTCCCAACAATGCGCCATTCGGTATAATGGTGGGTCCAGCGTAAGGGGCGAAATTGAAACCACAGAGAGCGAGAGAGAGGACGACCGTGTACAAAAGGGGCCCCACACGTCAATCACACTCGCGTCAACCGCGGTGAATGAAAACGAATGCCGCCTTCATCACCATTACGTATGCGAGCGCGTTTCGATTTTTGTTTGATATTTGACAAAATGGAGCAGGATGGCGAGAGATGCGTTGCTTGCAGATACGGCTGGATTAAGGCACGGCACGGCTAATCGGATCTGACAGTGATGCATGCGAGATTGGGACGGTGCAGTGCAAAATGAGTGCAGACACACACACGATGCCTGTCAGCTGACAGTTGCCGTCATCTTAATTTTTTTATGATACTCCAACAGTATCCCTAGTACCTGGAAAATTTGGAATGGAACTTAAAGTCCGACTTCATTCAATCACGTTATGGCTCCTATTGGATGCATACAACACTTACTGCTTAATGTATTCCTATTTCTGGTTTGTAAGATCAAACTCGGAATAACTCAGACTACCGACTCTAACGAACTCAAACGAATGCTACGAACCGTGCAAACCTATGTGCGTTGGAGCTCTTTCAGAGAAAAAAGTTGCCTAATTGGAACCGATTGGAACGTCGGATGCATCTCTGAGCCTGATGTCGCTAAGCCTGCCTCTCTCCGAAGTCTACATGTCTGCGACTGAAATGGATCGATTGGCAACGACCAACGACCACCGATGTATCGATCCCGGCGAAACCACAGTGTCCCCGAAGCCTTCCATCACACCTCTGCCGTGTTCACCTTACGCAGATCCCTTCAGAGCTCTGTGGAAACGACAGAGGCACACATACACACTACGGTAATTCATCTACATAAATTATGCTCCGGGAAAGGGATCCGTATTCCGCGGCGGTGGTTCCCGTAGGGACTACTTCACGGTGACACACAACCCGGGTTGCATCGTGCACGATGCATCGATGCGTAACTTGCTCCGCGCCGCGCTCCAACGAAATGATGGATATGCATGGCACAACTCTCGCATCCGACCGAAGACCTTGGGGACGCGTCGTTGTGTGTGGGTGTTATGCATCGTGCACGGTGCGGAACTGCAACTGACGAGGCGGCGCGCGCGCGGCATTAAACAACCTTTCGACGGAGACCAGTGGCTTCGATGCGCGGGGAATTTCAATCCATCTTTCGGTTTTATCGAGACAGGTAGTTCCGACCACCCCGGTAGGTTGCTCGAGGTCCGATGTTTATTATCATTATCATCTGGTGTGACGACCGACCAACGGGGATTTGGTGTTTTTACTCCCGCAACGACGACATTGAGGCGTACGTGTGCGTCCTCCGTTCGAACGAGCCCTAAAGATTATCGCGGCATGTGCACGGCATGTCCTCGGACTCCGACGCGAAGGTCGATAGGAACGGGCGGGCCGAAACGTCCGAATGGAGATATCATCGGGCTTCTGGTGTGCGTGGTTCCAGAGGTCAGGTTTACGGTTTCTGGGGTCTTGTATGCACATAAATTTAATTTTCTTCCCAGCCCAAACATCAAACCCGCTCCCCAAAAAACGCTTTTTGACACCATCGCCGCTTCGGTTGCGTCGGGGAGGAGGTCAACGACTATCGATCCGTTCGCCTCCGGGTCGTCGTCGTCGATGCAAAACCGAGAACTCGTTCCCTTTTACGGTCGGTGGTCCGCCATTGATCATACAGAGACCGAGAAACGTGGATGTGGAGAACTCCTCTCCTGGCGTTTAAGTTTCAGGCAACGCCAGGAGCCTTCGTGGTATCGGGCGATGTCAAAATAATTATAGTTCACTAGACTTACCATACCACACACCAACGCTCATGAACGACAGAGTGGGCCGGGGGGATGTCTCTGGGAGAAATCGAGAAACGGAAGAACTTAACGCTGTTGTTCCGTTTAGTCTACACACACTCCGTGGTGTGAAGGCAGGAGAGCTTTGATGCAGTATGTCCTCGCCATTCTCGACCTAGCACAAGGATGACACTTTCGCACTCTCCTTGTCTCTCTTTCTCGTTCACTCGCGCGTCCAAACGTACCCTCTTTTATTTGCATGGCGTGAAAGCCTTTTATCTGCGATCTGCGTTACAGCCACTAACACGGGGGCGAAAGTTGAAACGGAATGCAACAATTCTGCCCCCCCTACGTGTGCGTCCTCCGTTCGAACGAGCCCTAAAGATTATCGCGACATGTGCACGGCATGTCCTCGGACTCCGACGCGAAGGTCGATAGGAACGGGCGCGGTGAAACGTCCGAATGGAGATATCATCGGGCTTCTGGTGTGCGTGGTTCCAGAGGTCAGGTTTACGGTTTCTGGGGTCTTGTATGCACATAAATTTAATTTTCTTCCCAGCCCAAACATCAAACCCGCTCCCCAAAAAACGCTTTTTGACACCATCGCCGCTTCGGTTGCGTCGGGGAGGAGGTCAACGACTATCGATCCGTTCGCCTCCGGGTCGTCGTCGTCGATGCAAAACCGAGAACTCGTTCCCTTTTACGGTCGGTGGTCCGCCATTGATCATACAGAGACCGAGAAACGTGGATGTGGAGAACTCCTCTCCTGGCGTTTAAGTTTCAGGCAACGCCAGGAGCCTTCGTGGTATCGGGCGATGTCAAAATAATTATAGTTCACTAGACTTACCATACCACACACCAACGCACTGGAACAAGGGCAAAGGAACCGAAGAAGCTGACCACAGAAGCACACCAGGTCGGAGGACGGTTGCTCTGGTGCGATTTTTAAGGCCCGATAAGCGCTCGTTCCCAACAATGCGCCATTCGGTATAATGGTGGGTCCAGCGTAAGGGGCGAAATTGAAACCACAGAGAGCGAGAGAGAGGACGACCGTGTACAAAAGGGGCCCCACACGTCAATCACACTCGCCTGGAACACACGGCGGCTGTGTCCTTTTCGTATAAGGTTCCGCTGCTTCCTGATCTGCCTCATGTGTGCGCGAACGCAACCCTGAAAGAAAAGGTTGTTCCATCTACCGAAAACGGACAGCCTCCAACTCCAAGCGCACCGGGGTTCAGGTTCGACCGGACCGGACGTCACTCAAGAACGCGCAGGGTTATGTCATAAGAGCCTGAGACGGTAACACATGCGTCTTTTCGCAAAGCGGCTTCTTATGTCTTCACTCCACACGCCATTCGCCCGGGAGGTACGAAGAAATGTTGGCTTACACTCTAACATGATACCCCTTCTGCATTTTCAAACGGTTTATGTCAAGTGACACAAGCGGAGTCTGTAGCATCGAACAAAAGGAAAGAATATCATTAACAAAGAAGATTTGAATTTGTGTTTGAAGATTATGCAGACGCCTTCTTGAACACCATTATTCCAATAATTGGAGTTGTGATTCCAAAGATCGATCAATAACTCACTACGTCTCTACTCTCTACATCGAATCTTTACGCATGCAGCGCGTGAGCTTGCACAGCAACTTTGTGCTCTATCAGCACATGTTAACGACCAAGCAAGAGTGCGTAAGGTCTTTACTTACATTACCATACCGTTTCGATCGAGTTTCCAAGGACTTGACATCATTTAAGCGGCGTCGTCATCCCACTGGCCCCGACCCGCTGGAAGCGCGACGATTATGCTTACGGGAGCGAAAAAAAAAACGAACCAGGATACGTTTAATAGTTTCCTGCGTGTGTTTGCATATTTTTATTGCACTGTTAGCGCGAGATATACGCTCGGAAGGTGTCTGCGCTTGGAGTTCGCGCGGAGCAGGTTTGCGGAGGACGGAAGAGGATCTCGTTAACATGCCAGAAACATCGTCACCGGGTTGTAACCTAACAGATTAGAGCGGTGTGCGACACCGGGACCGATACTCTAACCCCTTTTTTCCGGGTCCGGGGTACCACCTGGAGCTGCCGCTGTTTCGGATGGATGGATACCAGCTATGGACACGCATGTCCCACAAAAGGTCACGGAGCCAGAACGGAGAAAGAGAGAGAGAGAACTGCATGTTGGATGAATGGTAACTTGTATGTTTTCCACTCGGTGTGAAAAGCGATTAACGCACACGCATTCAAACACATACATGAACGACAGAGTGGGCCGGGGGGATGTCTCTGGGAGAAATCGAGAAACGGAAGAACTTAACGCTGTTGTTCCGTTTAGTCTACACACACTCCGTGGTGTGAAGGCAGGAGAGCTTTGATGCAGTATGTCCTCGCCATTCTCGACCTAGCACAAGGATGACACTTTCGCACTCTCCTTGTCTCTCTTTCTCGTTCACTCGCGCGTCCAAACGTACCCTCTTTTATTTGCATGGCGTGAAAGCCTTTTATCTGCGATCTGCTTTACAGCCACTAACACGGGGGCGAAAGTTGAAACGGAATGCAACAATTCTGCCCCCCTCTACACTGTATTGGTGGCTGGCCTGCCTGACACACACACACTCACACACACGACACGGAGCGACAACACACACCCCCGAGGGCACTGCCGTGTGTGAACGGACCGTGTTAGCGACGGTTTAAATTACTTAAATTTCTCGCCGTCTCAAATTTCGTGCTGTGCTAAAACAAAACCGAAAACGGTGGTGTGCGAAAGTGCAGGGACCCCACCTCCGCCGCGGGCTCACGGCGAGACACAGGTATGACAGTGTTCCACCTCCTCCCAATACATCCCGCAACCCGGGGGAAGGTGTAAACTTTCACAATTCGTGGAATTTCGGACGAAAAATTTGATACGCCCCGATCGTCGTGCCACGTCGTCGACGGCGACCAGAGGCTAAAATGGTCTTGCACACCACATATACACCAAATTTAACCGCTAATGTTTCGCTCGACGTCCTCCAGAAGCAGCAGGAAGAATAAGGAAGATAACTAAACCCGAACCGCATGTATGGGGCCATGTAAGAACATCAGGGACACCATAAAAGGCGCGGCCGGGTGGTGTGTTTTCGTCCGAGAATCGATTTAGTGACATTTTTCGCAGAAACTCACCGGTGCAGTGGCAGCAGCAGCAGCAGAGGTGGGCAGACTATCAAGTTACGCACCAGAAAAGTCGTCGTGTGACGAACGGACTCAGTTCCTGGAATTCGTATCCAGTAATCCCGGACGATCCTGCTGCCGAAGGAAGGCGATAATGTGCAGCAGGACAAACAGCAACGCCGGATTGGTGAGAGGATTCCAAATTCCACAACAAATCACAGACAAAAGTTGCGTTATTACTTTTTTCGGAAAACACACTACCAATCGGCAAGTCACATAAGCTCCTGCAAAATCTGGACTTCAGCCTCCAGTGGGAGCTTTTTCGTCATAAGATGCTGGGCGCTTTAGGCTCCAGGTGCCGCCACTTTAGGCGCACCGGGGCGGATAAGCGTTTCCTTATCATCGTTTCACACCGATAACGAGCGAACAGCGGGAGCAGCACAGCGTGTGCCATGAAGTTTAGGCTCGAACCCGGAGGTTCTAGCAAAAAGCGAGTGTAGGCACTGGTGCTACAGCTTCAAGAGGTAAAGGTAAGCCTTCTTAGGCCCTTCTTCTCGTTGGCTGATCTCGGCTAAGCCTAGGCCCAACGGAACGGAACGCGAACTCGAATGAATGTCCACTTTAGCTCGGCAAATGGGCCTCCATTGGGTGGGCGAGGGGCCACACAAATCTCGGAGAGTTTATCACTCAGCAGCACCCGGAGCAAGTACTTTTCGGTGTTTCTTTCAATCGGAAGCAACGGGAAAAAAAACGATTCCGGTTGATTTGCAGATGCAAAAACACGAATGGGAAGTAGAAACTTGTTAGATTTGGCCACTCTGCTTCAGATTTGTTTGCGATGAAGTTTTTTTTCCATTTCGTTCGCTCCTAACCCTTTTACTGGGCGAGCTTCGGCACAGCAGCTCCAGCACCACTTCACTTCGTGATCTGTCCGACATGACCATATCACACCGCCTTGCATATCTCGCTCTCTCGAACCTCGAAGTGACCTCTCCCGGAGCAACACAACAACGCCGATAGCTGTTTTGAAAAACAAACCATTCAAACATGTTCTTATCCTCCTGCTCGTAGCTCCAGCTCTCCACCAGCTGCTCCTTTTACCTGGTTCCGAAGCTTTTAGCATCGACAGCACAGCACAGATTGCTTCGGCAAACTTTTTCTACAAGTACTCTTCGCTCCTGTGCTTGTTGTATTCGTTCGGTTTTGTTTTCTGTTCTCTATCGTGCTGTATAGAGTGTGCAGCCACACACTCTTCGAAGCAGTCGGACTGGAACACGCTTCACCACTCGCACACCATGCTTGCAAAACAGAACCCCCTACCCTAGCAACGGAACGGTAAAACAGAACAAACAACATAACCTCTGACGGGGTTTGTTTGGACAGATCAACACTTTATCTGGTACATTGTGCAGAGTAGTGTAGCGCGCCCCTTCGCTTTGTGGAGCATTTTAGTTTGAACGGATCGGACAAGAGCGACAACTGGTGCGTACGTATCCGTTTTGTTTTGTTCAGTTGAGATACTGTTTTATATGTGAACGTACATTCTTATGATGCATGATTCTAGTTCAAGAATATTCGTATTGACCTAGATGAAGTTAAGAGTTAATAAAGTGTTTATAGAGCATTGACAAAGCATTGATGTAATGCAAATTGCATACTTTATGGCGAATTCAGCATAAAGCATTCGTGAAGCATGACATGTCAATTGTAAACACTTTATTCTTCGAGCCATCATACATTCTCCGAAGGGTATACTTAGGATGCAACGTTGTTTTCATACATTTAGGCGTTAGCGACACATATTTTTGAAAAAAAATGACAACTAGGAAGTTCTTTTGCCTACATTTAGGCGTTAACATATCCAGTTTGAACAGGTTACCAGAACAGCTTCGTTTATAGAATAAGGAAGTAAATTGGATCTAAATCGTCGAATTTAACAATGAAATCTTTCCAGCAGCAGAGCGGCACATTACTCATACCTCAAATGCATCTTCTGTCCTTCTTAAACAGCTCGACCGTGCGAAGTCGTACGATGCTGGTGGACTCGCGCAGACCGAGCGACACACCACTCTCCACCATTGCGTTTAAAGCACCGAAATTCATAATGAGCAGAAAATTTGCACAGAGCGCTCGCGCTCGCCTCAGTGCAGATGTTGAAAAGCCGGAAAAGCGACGTCTATTTTATTATTTATTTCCATCACACGAAATAAATCATTCAATTCCACTTTACACTAAACCATGGCGACGAGGACGGCCGCCCGACCACGGCGTGGCGAGCTTTTCTTTCCTTATCCTTATCGTGGTTTATCGGTGCCGGGGATTTGCTGGGTTGTGCAGTTTGCAGCCATCCGGCCCGGAGGTTTCTTGGCTGCTTTCTTCACCGGGAACGACACACAGAACGACGCGAACGACGAGTGCTGTGTGTTGTGCGAAGCGCGCATGCATATGAAACGAGTCTTATTGTCATAACTTGTGTCGTGGCAGGCCCAGAGTCCCAGCGACCAATGGTGGTGGTGTACAGTCGCCGACGTGGTCGCGATCATGGCGGCCTATGGGACTTGCTGGTACCACTATCAGCGATAGTAGCGGGGCCAATGTGAGAACCAGCCACTGCCGAATAAATAATAAGGAAATTTATGCCGCTCTTCACTCTCTCTCACCTTCACGGCCCTCCCTTCCAAACTTTTCCATACCCCCGATTCCGGACACAATTTCCCCCCCCCGAAATGGAGCAAGCAAGATTGCAGCAGAAGCTTCCCTGTCTGCCGGTGAAAAGTTCCACCGGAATGGAATTGGTTTGGGCAACTTTAAATAGCAACCAACGCGGGCTGGGGTTGTTCATTCACTTGAAACGTTCCCGCCGCTCCTGCGTCGCACAGGGCAGGGGGAGAGCAAACATCTGATTGAAATAAGGAAATATGAACACGTCAACCTCACACTCCTTCTCTAGTGTGCTCCCTCCAAAAACTTTTGTCCCCAGTGCGGCGCACACCAAACACGCTGCTCTCTCGTCGCATCGGGCCTGCCGAAACCAAACCAAAACATTATTTTTTCGGCCCTCCCAACGCGAAGAACAGGACAGAGCAGCGCCGAGCCTTCTTTTCTTTATCGCAGGCACACAAACACACCGCACGCGAGTGTGCCTTCTGAGAAATTTCCCGCCGGAGTTTTCCTCCCGGCCGTGGAATGCCATTCCAACGCGTGGTCCACACGGGCGAGAAAGGGGACGGACAAAAAAACCACAACCCAAACACACAAAAACGCATCAACGCGCGGGAGAGACCTCGCCACCGCGCCTCCCGGGAGCAGGAGGACAAAATCTATTATTCAAATTCAAATCTGCTTAAAAGCTTTAAGCCCACTTCTCCGTCGGTGGTAGGTGTCGCGAACGCTCTCGGCCGCCCTTATGTAAGGGTGTGAATGATAAAAGGAGCCCGGACGTCGCTCGGGAGGAGGTTTATGATCGCAATGGCAAGAAAACGCGGTCGGCTTTGAGAGCATAAATCCACCCCCACCGACCCATTTCCACCGTGTTTTGGGTGGTGGTGGAGTAATAGGTTCGGTTATTGCTTTTGACTTTATCGTTCGTAAAAGAATCCTTCCCGGCTAATGCACACACACACAACGCGCAAAGGAAGGACTTCAATAAGACGGAGAAAACAAGGAGGCTTTTCCTTGTCCACTACGGGAGCGCTCGTCAAGCGTCTGAGCGATGGTTAAAGTTTTCGTGATGGAATGTCGAAGTGAAATATGCTCATGGTGTGGGGTGGGGATGGGTTGGAGGCGCGACACATTCCAATCTATCTCCCCTACTCGGGACACCGCCTACGCACCACCCGAAAGACGGTAAAAATCCTGGCCCCGTAGGCTACAGAAATTGATTTTTCCGAGTTTTCTGTTGATTTAGGATAATTCTGTTGGTCAAATATGACCCGGCAACCCCCCCCTCGTGGGAGGGAGTGCATAAGTCACATTTTTTATGCTTCTCCCGTCCCGTCCAGGACAGGAAGCGAACGCAAATGGAAACGCAAACAAAACGAAAAAGAACGCCGCACGCGGACGTATTTTTTCACCTACTTTGTGACTTCCGTTTGGAGAGCCTCGTGTCTTGACCAACATTCCATGCTCTAGTTGGTAGACGCAATGGCCGCGTTGACGACGCTGAGAGCAGGCGACGGCGATCGATCGACTGCCAAAAACGTGAGATTCACGAAAACTTACAAAAAATCGCCTTTAAATCCCGTCCCATGTTGGGGCACCCTGTAACGAATTACTACGCCTTATACACTTCTTCCTTCTTGTTCGAACACCCGAAAGCTATTTGTGCAGCCCAGCTTTCGGTTGTGTTTGTTTTCATTCTCAATTTGTTATTGCTGCTACTTGCCTTCAGCCTGTGCGTGCCGACGAACGAACGAACATGGATGCAGCATCTTCAAAGGGAGAAAGTAACACAAACGAAGCCAAGTACGAGCAGCCGGAAAGGGGATGTCGATGAGAGAGAGGATTAAATCGATATCGTGTTGAAGTTGAGCTTGTATTTGTGGGATTATCTTGGCGGAAGGATTGTATTTACACGGGGCAAACATCGTTTGTAATTATACTTTTAATTACGACAACGAGAGGGTGACGCCCGAGGGCCCCGTTCGCTGTGTAATACGATAGCTGATGAATTATTTGTCAATAAGAAAAGCACTCCTTTACGATGTAATCCTTCGTACCAAGGGAGATAATATTTTATTGCACCCTGAAACGAGCGTCATCCAGTGACATTCTCCGCATCATGGACACGTTTACGAGAGCCCTCGACATGTCTATTTTTAAACCACTCCTAAAGTCCTCGCAAACCTATTTGTACAGAAATAACATCCATAACATCCACCGGGGGGGTACTATTTCGAACAACCCATAGTCTCGTGCCCATCCATAACTTATGCCTCTGACGGAGGCGACAGTGTCGAAAAGCGGGAGAGCAACACCTTGAAATGGTTTCTGACACCAGCGGAGCGCGCCAGCAGCGCGGGAAAAACTATGTCGCAGATACGACCCGATCCGACACAATGACAAATAGTGTGTGCTACGGCTCGTAAAATATTTATGACTTTGGTCGCGCGATGGTGTGGCGGTTCGCGGTTTTCTGGCGAATTTCCCGGGACGAAATCCGTACCCGACCACCGTTACCAGTGGATTCACGATGCTTGGGAGAGACTGTGCTTCTTGAGAAGCCAAGATCTGGCTGGTATTCTGGAGCTGGGATGATTACTCCAGCGTGGGTTTTAATGCCCTTGTCGTTCCCCGAAACTACCCCGAGATGTTGGATACGGTTTAATATCCAGAACTTCACTACATTTGTTGAACTCTTCGGTGTCTCCAAAAGGTAGAACTTGACCTTCACCGTCGCGTCACAAAGAACATTGTGTCGCCACGATACATGCTTGGGCATTTTCAACATTTCACCAGTTTTTAAAGCTCGTCCTGAAACGAGAGAGCAGCCAACCAACACACCAGACACGGGTCGCTTTAAGCAGGCGGTGGTTTCGGAAGTTTCACCACCGACTGTCACATCCAAGCAACTCCATACCTACTACCACCACCATCCCCAAGTGTGTGCAGTAGCTGTCACACGTTGGAACGGACTCGGGCCCGGAGACGGATCTGTCTGTCTGATAGAATATTCTATTCTGCGGTCGTGTGCATCTCGCTCTTCGTCGGGTCTCGTTGTGCGCCAAAGAAATGTACATCCGTCTGTCTGTGTGACCGGTGAATGTAAAACCAGACCGCAGCACGCGAACGACGAGTGCTGTGTGTTGTGCGAAGCGCGCATGCATATGAAACGAGTCTTATTGTCATAACTTGTGTCGTGGCAGGCCCAGAGTCCCAGCGACCAATGGTGGTGGTGTACAGTCGCCGACGTGGTCGCGATCATGGCGGCCTATGGGACTTGCTGGTACCACTATCAGCGATAGTAGCGGGGCCAATGTGAGAACCAGCCACTGCCGAATAAATAATAAGGAAATTTATGCCGCTCTTCACTCTCTCTCACCTTCACGGCCCTTCCAAACTTTTCCATACCCCCGATTCCGGACACAATTTCCCCCCCCCGAAATGGAGCAAGCAAGATTGCAGCAGAAGCTTCCCTGTCTGCCGGTGAAAAGTTCCACCGGAATGGAATTGGTTTGGGCAACTTTAAATAACAACTAACGCGGGCTGGGGTTGTTCATTCACTTGAAACCTTCCCGCCGCTCCTGCGTCGCACAGGGCAGGGGGAGAGCAAACATCTGATTGAAATAAGGAAATATGAACACGTCAACCTCACACTCCTTCTCTAGTGTGCTCCCTCCAAAAACTTTTGCCCCCGTGTGCGGCGCACACCAAACACGCTCTCTCGTCGCATCGGGCCTGCCGAAACCAAACCAAAACATTATTTTTTCGGCCCTCCCAACGCGAAGAACAGGACAGAGCAGCGCCGAGCCTTCTTTTCTTTATCGCAGGCACACAAACACACCGCACGCGAGTGTGCCTTCTGAGAAATTTCCCGCCGGAGTTTTCCTCCCGGCCGTGGAATGCCATTCCAACGCGTGGTCCACACGGGCGAGAAAGGGGACGGACAAAAAAACCACAACCCAAACACACAAAAACGCATCAACGCGCGGGAGAGACCTCGCCACCGCGCCTCCCGGGAGCAGGAGGACAAAATCTATTATTCAAATTCAAATCTGCTTAAAAGCTTTAAGCCCACTTCTCCGTCGGTGGTAGGTGTCGCGAACGCTCTCGGCCGCCCTTATGTAAGGGTGTGAATGATAAAAGGAGCCCGGACGTCGCTCGGGAGGAGGTTTATGATCGCAATGGCAAGAAAACGCGGTCGGCTTTGAGAGCATAAATCCACCCCCACCGACCCATTTCCACCGTGTTTTGGGTGGTGGTGGAGTAATAGGTTCGGTTATTGCTTTTGACTTTATCGTTCGTAAAAGAATCCTTCCCGGCTAATGCACACACACACAACGCGCAAAGGAAGGACTTCAATAAGACGGAGAAAACAAGGAGGCTTTTCCTTGTCCACTACGGGAGCGCTCGTCAAGCGTCTGAGCGATGGTTAAAGTTTTCGTGATGGGTGAAGAATTTTCCGCCACCGCGCCTGGAAGCTAAAAAGCGGAACCACAGGGCTACGGTAATTAATTTTTCATTGACTCTAATCGGATCGGGCGTGCAGTGGTGCTGCTGCTGCTCGACATGACACAGACGGACGCTTACGGACTGCCAAACGGCAGCAGCTACGTCTGCGATGGGCCCGAACAGTATGCCAAGAGTTACTTGCCCCCGGTCCTTCGGATGTGGCGTTTGCTACACCGTCTGGAAAAGTGGAAAATTTAATAATTGATACACTCGTGCCGTGTCGCACGACCTTCCCCATTATTCGCCTGGAATGACAGGGTGGGAGAGGTAGAGGTCGGGGCAAAGGTGTCCCTTCTGTCGGTCAAAGCCACAATCAGCCAATTTACCCGCTACACTTCCGCCCGGAAGAGGTGAGCAACTCTCTCCGGTTTAATCGTATCCGTCCGTCCGGGAGCAGTAATTATTATTAGCACCAGTTTCTTCAGCTTCAATAGCGCCAGAAAAATCGCCTTTAAATCCCGTCCCATGTTGGGGCACCCTGTAACGAATTACTACGCCTTATACACTTCTTCCTTCTTGTTCGAACACCCGAAAGCTATTTGTGCAGCCCAGCTTTCGGTTGTGTTTGTTTTCATTCTCAATTTGTTATTGCTGCTACTTGCCTTCAGCCTGTGCGTGCCGACGAACGAACGAACATGGATGCAGCATCTTCAAAGGGAGAAAGTAACACGAACGAAGCCAAGTACGAGCAGCTACCCTCCGCCAGAGTTCCGGTGGAGTCCACACACACCGTGGAGGTGAAAATTTAATCAAAAGCAGAAATTATGCAACCACCATACGGACCGAGTGGCCTTTTTCACACCAAAACTTCTCGATGGACAAGGATGGTCTTAGTGTCAAGTGTCAGTTGTGGAGCAGAGATTGGGTCCACTGTGATAGGTGCTCAGGCAGGGGATGGGTAATGGATATAATAAGACTTCAGGCGATGTCTTGATGTGCGATGAACGTTTTGACATGTTGGGTAAGGTTTCTTATACGTCAAACTACGTTGACAATGACGATGTCAGACCTTCTCCAGAAATGTACCAGAAGCTTTGAGATTCGTCTTAACGATGGCTACATCAATCTGATTACAACACGCTAATTCTAGCAGTGGAGTAACGAACCAATCCTCTACTGATAAGAAACCCATTCGAAGTAATTAACAGTATACATCATTGTGCCAGTTCCAGATAGTAATCGTGTATGTGCAACAAACGTTTCCATTCCAGTGTTCACAAGCACGTCGTACAAAACACATTTGCACTGGAACCCGTTGTCACACTCGGGCAAAAAACCACATTCTGCAACCCCAGCTTCCTCTCCTCAGATTCGATATGATTGGTTACCTCGAGTTCCACACCGTTTCCGCCTCTCGGCAACGGCAGCTGAAGCGGGAGAAAAATAATTTCCCAACACAACGGCGCCGTTCCCATCAATGGAGCGTGATGAGCACAAAATTCACACCTCACTTCCTGTGTTCCACACGCGACACGCTCGACCGAACACATCTCGAACTTCCGGCACACTTCATAACCTGCGTCACAAATTCGTTCACAATCCGGAACGACGACGACGCCGGGGAAGCCAATTCGTGCAGTTCGTAGCAGCCGACGCCGTCCTTTCACAAATTCGTTCACAATCCGGAACGACGACGACGCCGGGGAAGCCAATTCGTGCAGTTCGTAGCAGCCGACGCCGTCCTTGTGCTTTCTACTAGATCCAGTGTGCAGGAGGGGCGCGCTGTGAAGATTTTGGACCACCGTTCTACCGGAAGCGAAAGCGAATGGTTCTGTGTCTCGAATTTCCAATTTCGTGGCGCATTGGGGCGCGGGAAGAGAAGGTGACCTGCACACACACACCCCCATCCGTTTGGCGTAGTTACAACTTTTTGCCGAAACTATTTCCCGCACTCCAACACACCGATCTCAGGCTCGGAACAATATCACACGCGCCGGAGAAGGTGGTACGTCCGGGAGAGCCGGAATTGAACGTCGTACAGAAACTGCACTGACTTTTCCATAAGTTGCGATGACACGAGCGGCTGCTGCAGCACAGGGAGAGGAGAGAGAAGAAGAAAAACAGAAGGTGTTGAGTTCTTCGGGTGCGCGCAGTCAGGAGCGCAGTTGAAAAGTCACATCATCACTGGAGCGAAAATCGTATTATTTGCCCGAGTGCATGCATGCTGCATTCTTGCCGTCCCACGGCCGCATTCATTCGCCGATCGAGGAAGCGCAGCTGCATCTAACCGATTTATTTTATCCGCACCGTGCTTGCTCGCAGCCGGATCCGCGGCGCCACCATCGCCACCGCCTCGGATGATGCGATGTTTTTACAGCATCATGGCAGCAGTGGGGAGCAGTCGCCAGCATAAGTCACGATTTCTCGGTGAACATCCTCCCGCCGTGACCCTTGAATGGTGCGAGCGCGCGCGCGCGTGCAAGGCCAACCATTCATATATCTCGCACGCCACCTAGCACCTCTCTTTGTGCTTGCAAGAACCTGGAAGCCGTGGAGTGTAGTGACGATGGGCGTAAACTCCGACTTCCGGCTCCGAAAAGGTGTACAGAACAAAACCCCGCCATCTTCAGGCCATGCTAAGCCTTGCTCAGAAGAAGAGTGGGCCTCAATCCGGCAGCAGCAGAAGCAACTGATGATGGAAAGTAAACTATTTCTTACCGGTCTCTGCACTCCGTGTTGTTCAGGCCTTCTGCTTCTCCCCGCGACAGGTGAAACGGAATTTAAGGGTTCATCAGGCACGGGTAGCAATCAAACAGGGAGTGTGTGTTTTACCAGCCATTTTCGACTGCAGCAGCCGATTGCATCCCGGGCTAAAAGGACGAGATTTCGGTTCATTCATGCACACTCTCTCGGCGGAATAAATGCAGCCGTTCAAATTCGATTGCCTTTTCTTCTTTTTTTTAGTATGTGTGTGCGTTCAAAGCAACTGAAAAAAGGTTCGTTCGATTCGACGGAAGGTAGCGCAAATATTGAAATTTATGATTTACAATCATAGTTCATTCCGAGAGGTTGATGTTTGTGAAGCATATAGTGTCGAGAATCGAGTTCTTGCTGAAGTAAAGTGCACCTTCCAGACTTTTCCGTCTGGTGCTTTGATTTGGTGCTACGAATACGGTGCCCAAAATCGTATTCGTAGTTAAAAAAACTCGTTTTATTTTACATTTATTTAAAGAAAGGATATGCGAAAAAACAAAACGCAAATAAAGCTTTCATGTAATGCACATCGCATATGTTGTGGCTCAAATTCGCAGCAATCCGCCTAAACGTATGCAATCAGTAGCTCACCGACGTAAATATGGACGGAAAATTGCATACCTTCTGGCGCAAATTAAGTGAACCAAATTGAAAGTATGCAATTGGCACGAAATACTACGGGAATATAGTGAACTGGCAGAATATACTATAGCTTTTTGCGATTTTTTTCGAATAAACCACTCCACCAGCATATGCCAAATCGTCTCGGTCATGTTAAGTACCCTTTGTATGTTTGCAGCACGTGCTTACCTGAAAACATAAAAAAAAGAAAAGAGCAAATTAGTTTTCTCCAAACATGTTGAAATTAGTTTAAGCGAAGGTAGAATGTTAGCTTGGAGGTATAATAAGTTTCTCTCCACAAATCACTTACAAACCTAACAGACATAACATAAATATAGGAACGTCTTCGGTCGAACCTTGCTGCTCACTGCTTCCAGCACTCGCGCGCTCCACCAGTAATTGATTTCTCTCGAATGAAATGTTAGCCGTTTGGCACGTACCTTCCCTGAGCGATTGCACTTTTCCGGAGGATATAACTTCTTGTTCACGAAACCAAACAAAACAACAAAAAAAAAGAAACGTTAAAACAAAACAATAAGCTCATTCGCCTTCGATTGTTTACCAACACACCTTCGTTTGCTCCGCCCAGCGCAGGCCACGATCGCTAATTTCCAGCGTGGAAATGGAGGCGCCCGGCCGGCAGCTTTTACACGCCACGCAAAGCGCGCGGCGGGGAAAGAAAAACTTCCCTGACAGGGGACGTCAAATTAAACGGCCAACGGACGCGAAACTTTCAAGTATTGATTTTCGCAAGTAAACTTTGCCAACAAATTGTTATTCGATTTCCTCGTTCTCGGTGCTGCTCGCTCCTCCTGAGTCGGGGCGGAGATAAAGAACGAGGAGGGAAGAGAAAAAGGGCCCCACACAGCTCCCTAATGAACAACACCAGCTCACCTGCACCGTACCTTTCGCCACGTTATTTTAACCTCTCTTCCCGGGCCCTGAACCGAATCGCAAGTGGAAAAGGCACCGAGAGCAAAATACGTAGAAGCGAACAAAAAAAAAAAGAACTCACCACCAACAAGCTAAACACCATCGCCCGCCGCCTCGCACTTGCGGAAAGAAAACTGGCCTCCCGCTTTTCTTCGTGGCCAAAAACTTTGACCGCAGCAAAGTGAGCAGGCAGGAACGGGGAGAACAAGCAAACAACAGAAACGGGAAAACGCAAGAAGGCGCGTGCTAATTCCACGGGAAAAACTTCGAACGCCATCGGCTAAAGGGCAATGAATTTTTCGATTCGATTTGGCTTGGCTCGTTCGATAGAATTTTCCAAGCCAGTAAAGCGGCAAGTAAACTGCAAGCTGACCGACCTGGAATGGTTCTAATAAGTTCTTAAGCATGGTTTTCTTCTATACATGCACGAAGAGGATCGATAATATGGCTCAAAGAGTTTTGTGGGGTGTTTAAAAACAATTTTATGTATATATTGCATACATTTAGGCGCGAAAAAAAGCGATTCACCGATTCAACTTTAAGATTTTTAATCCTAAACCAAAACCCCAATATTAATCAATCAGGAATAGAAGTCTCTTATTGCCATAACCGTCCAAAGCAAAATGCCAATGATGTTTTCCATGCCGAAAAGAATGTTTGCGGTTTGAATGTACGTAGAAAGGAAAGCGCAAGCATTATATCGTTCCACCTTCAACGAGTTGCAATTGCAAATAAAAAGGAGTGTAGACAACCATCGCGAGCAAAGAAAACGATGAAAACATTTTCGCCGTTCCTCGCCTTCGCCACCGACCAATGAAGCGAACACTGTAGCCAGCAAAATAAAGCACAATAAAATGCCGAAACTTTTCGATTCTTGCTCGTCAGGATTAACTTTCCACGCCTTGCTGCTCAGCAAATACCTAGGCACTCCCCCCCCCCCCAACCACCCACCCTTTCTCCAAACATGTTGAAATTAGTTTAAGCGAAGGTAGAATGTTAGCTTGGAGGTATAATAAGTTTCTCTCCACAAATCACTTACAAACCTAACAGACATAACATAAATATAGGAACGTCTTCGGTCGAACCTTGCTGCTCACTGCTTCCAGCACTCGCGCGCTCCACCAGTAATTGATTTCTCTCGAATGAAATGTTAGCCGTTTGGCACGTACCTTCCCTGAGCGATTGCACTTTTCCGGAGGATATAACTTCTTGTTCACGAAACCAAACAAAACAACAAAAAAAAGAAACGTTAAAACAAAACAATAAGCTCATTCGCCTTCGATTGTTTACCAACACACCTTCGTTTGCTCCGCCCAGCGCAGGCCACGATCGCTAATTTCCAGCGTGGAAATGGAGGCGCCCGGCCGGCAGCTTTTACACGCCACGCAAAGCGCGCGGCGGGGAAAGAAAAACTTCCCTGACAGGGGACGTCAAATTAAACGGCCAACGGACGCGAAACTTTCAAGTATTGATTTTCGCAAGTAAACTTTGCCAACAAATTGTTATTCGATTTCCTCGTTCTCGGTGCTGCTCGCTCCTCCTGAGTCGGGGCGGAGATAAAGAACGAGGAGGGAAGAGAAAAAGGGCCCCACACAGCTCCCTAATGAACAACACCAGCTCACCTGCACCGTACCTTTCGCCACGTTATTTTAACCTCTCTTCCCGGGCCCTGAACCGAATCGCAAGTGGAAAAGGCACCGAGAGCAAAATACGTAGAAGCGAACAAAAAAAAAAAGAACTCACCACCAACAAGCTAAACACCATCGCCCGCCGCCTCGCACTTGCGGAAAGAAAACTGGCCTCCCGCTTTTCTTCGTGGCCAAAAACTTTGACCGCAGCAAAGTGAGCAGGCAGGAACGGGGAGAACAAGCAAACAACAGAAACGGGAAAACGCAAGAAGGCGCGTGCTAATTCCACGGGAAAAACTTCGAACGCCATCGGCTAAAGGGCAATGAATTTTTCGATTCGATTTGGCTTGGCTCGTTCGATAGAATTTTCCAAGCCAGTAAAGCGGCAAGTTCACAGAACACAGAAGCGAATCGATCGTCGAATGGACCCCAACCGAACAGCAGCGTAGAAGTTTTCCACAGTGCTGGGGGGGAAATTCGAACAATTGAATGCAATTCGTTTCAGTTCGTTTTCCATTTGCCGTCCACACGCGCGATGGACACTTTCTTTTTTTCCCAGTAAATAACGACCAAAGTTTTTCCCGAACAAAGTCCGGAGAGGTAGATCTTCTCTTCTCCGCCGTACGCGATGTGACTGTATTGGTTGAAAGTACGAGTTTGTGCCACGTACTGAGAAACATCACAGAATGTTCCGGCCAAACTTATACACCATTCCTGGGTGGTGCCCATTCATTGCTGGAAAGCAGTATTGATTATTTTCAAAGGCACCTCACGGATTCGAAGAGTAATGATGTGGTGAGTACAACATCCCGTGAAAGAAGCCGTCGTTTCAATCATGCCACATGAGACAGACCTACCGGTTCAATCAATTCGCCTAAAAGTATGCAATTGGTGCATGGAGTTCCATGAAGTGCAAAGTCCGTTTGATTGACTTTAAAACAAACTAAAACACACCTCTCCTGTCGAATCCGGCATAAATTCACCCATTAGACGACCTGCCTTCATTACCATGAACTAGCTCTGAGGTTTCCGAGGTCGAAATGACCACAGCCACGAGAAACGACGCGCGTGTGTGCATTGAGATAAATGACAACTATTCATTAAAGGCTGCAACTATCCCCCATGTGCATGTGGCTGTTGTAGTTGATGAGTCGCTCGTTACACTTCCTCACCAATCACGGCCAAACGCGAGTTTTGCAAACGTAACCAAGATACGATGTTTTTTTTTCTACTACACCACACCACAAGAGCCACTGCAACTGATGAAGATATACGGACGGTTCTAATGCACAGGGTGCAAAGAGTGTACACACGCAAAAAAAGGGCATAAACAAGCCTCATCCTGGTGCAAGTGGACAACCTGCGCTCGGACATCGTCCGTGTGTGTGTGTGCTGCACACGGACACATCACCGATGGGAAGTAATTTATTGTTATGTTTCACAACGTGCCAACATCCGCGCGCGAACCCGGCAGCCGGTAATGGATGCAATTTCCAACACGTTGCGCACCGGGACGAACGCGTCGGCCCGGGCATCGATGAAAGTTTGTCTGGTAGCCGAAATTGGATGCACATGACGCCCGGCGCTGCCTGTTTTCTTTTTTACAGGAAAAGCAGGAAATATTAACCGGACGTGAAAACGAGGGCGAAGAAATCGTACAAAAAAGCGGCTAAACGTGGACTAACTGACTCCAACGACTCCAACGGTGGTGCGTTTGGCGAGCGAAATGATTCCTTGTTGACGGGGAAAACGTCAAAATGGACCAGACTGTGCGCTGGATGCTGGATCCGGGTGGGATTTTTGTCCGCAACCCACCCATTTTAAAGCTCTCGAGATCCGGGTGCGCGCACTCGAGTGCTCCAGCCCATCGTTGAAATGAATTTATCATCCGGGGTTTTGGGGTCGGGCCGAATCGGAATTTATCTCTTCCGCGTGCATCACCGGCTGCTTTTGAAATACTGACCAGAAGTGGCTCTGAAGAGGTGAGACACATCCGACCGACGGACAGTGTCGCTTAAAGGTCGAAGTTAATTGCAGGTGGCCGATGATTCATTGCGACTTGTGTCATCTTTCTCGTAGTGAAATAAATCGAAGGTCCTCCAGGGTATGCCGCGTATAATTCAGATTTAAATTTATCCCAAAGCCCTATCCCGGTAATCCTACCAAATTGGTTTGCCGAACCCGGTGCGCGCTTCTGGTCAGGTCTGCGCGTGCAGCGAAGTTTTGGAATAGGGGGTTTCGTTTAGTTTGGAGAGATTTCATGTCTATATGATGGATATAGTAATCGAAAGGATTCAACAATTAAATTGCAATTTTATAACACAAAGACTGGCGTAGGACTTCAATGTCTGAATATTCACACTACATTGACAATTGTAGTTCTTTTC
>KZ072832.1:74269-88178 GCA_002091845.1 Anopheles cracens | reverse complement strand
TTGTACTATAACTACAATATCATGTCAGTCATGACAGCAGATTGAGAACCCAGCAGGAGAAGTTCTTCAAGATAGTCATATATTGCTAGAAGTTTGAGCTTCCTTTTGTTTCATCGCTCGTAATACCCAACACTAATCGAGACCCACCAGTTTTGTTGGACAAAGAGTAAAACCTTCATTACCTAAGGAGAGGCTAAATGAAGAAATAAAACCTTCTAAAATCACACGATTTAACCAACCCTAACCACAAAAAAAGTTCACTGAGCTTATTAAAAGATGAAAGCCTCTTTAAACGCGTAATTAACACTCGACATCATATGTCCCTCATTTAAGCACACCCGAAATTACCCGAAAAACCAACTCCATAAAGCGCAATGTAGACGTCTTCACTGAGCTTATTAAAAGATGAAAGCCTCTTTAAACGCGTAATTAACACTCGACATCATATGTCCCTCATTTAAGCACACCCGAAATTACCCGAAAAACCAACTCCATAAAGCGCAATGTAGACGTCTAAAAATCTCGTATTTCAATCAAACCCTGCAGTTCGAAATCACTTTCAAGTGCTGCAGCTGAGACAACTACGAGGCAAGATGTATTACACACACACACACTGACGTAATTTTGCAAGAATTCGATTGGGTGCATATTTTTATTCGATCCGGAATAACAAACGTCGCGCACCAGGGCAACCACTCGAGGTGCTGGAGAGACACAAGCGAAACATTCGTCCAACGGACGCCAATCAATCATTATTTGAACAGCACTTGAGAAAGCGTTCAGCTAGCCTGAAGACTAATTTAATCAGAAAAAAACTCGACAGATGCGATTGTAAAGAAAATTGTGATGGATTTCGAAAAGACCCTTCTTGCTTTATTAAGGAGGAAAATTTGAATATAATAATATTGCCTTCATCCAAAGGGAACTTTAAATAACGTAAGGAATATTCTCTATAATCATCGCAAAATAAACGAACCTCTGTTTTTGGGAAAACCCCTTTCGTATTTGCCTCAAACTGCATTGTGGCATAAAAAAATAACTTCTAAAATCAACGTTACGACTGCGAACCGAGCCAACTTCAAATCTCGACATCGCTACTTATTTGCACTCGGTACACACGTACGGCGGCTGCATATTCCACATTAATGAGTCGACTCCATGGCGTGGGCACTGACACGCCGCGCGAAACACGGTCTGAAAGATGATAAAACACACATACACACGTAGAACCCCGAATGCATCCACCACCAAAGCACTGTTGCAGTGGCATTAAAACACTCAGCAATACGCGCGCCTCCCTATCTCCACGCTGCCAAGCGTTCCGCATACATGCGAATGGGATGGTGATCCAGTGGCAAAACACACACAGAAGAGAAAAAAAACCTCCTTCAAAACGCAAATATATCCGCTTAAGGGAGCACCGGCGGTACCGCAGACAAAGATGACCATTACCCTTACCACGAGGGCTGCTGCTTACCGTAATCTCCCCGCACTCACACATTCCTGCATATGGGTGAGTGAATTTGCATATTTGAAATGTGTCCACGGGCACAAAAACCCTCCGACAGCCCGAAACTGGGAAGGAGCCCGGTGTCCGAAAAATGGAACGACAACCTTGAGCAACGCGCGCGCGCGCCAGGAATTATACATCCACACAGACACATACCGGACGAGGGGGGAACAACCGGAAGCGCTGGGGCCCAAAAGTTTAGCTGATGATTTACAGCTGTAATCCAGTCGGGCAGGCATCATATTCACTTTACCGCATTTCGTATGGGCCTTCCCGCTCGTGGAAATATGCTGCATTTCCATGTGCTTTTACTTACAGAGCAGAGGGCTTTTACTTACCACTCCACGCCAGAGAGTGGCACACACATAACAAAAAAAAAACGCACACCACCAGCTGGTTTCGCTGATAACATGTAGTAAAATCGGGGTTCACTCGCCACGCACAACACCAGCGGGTCGAATGGGAAATGAGCCAGAGTAGTGGTGGTGGAGCCGGTGGACGGTGGCAAAAAATATGGGAATCCCTTAATCCGTAAAAATAATATTCCACCGCCATATTGCAGTGCGCGACCGGCAGACACTCGGTGTTCTGATCGGGCCGGAAGGAGAAGCAGAATCGGAGAAAGGCACAGGGAAAAATAATTTAACTCCCTGTTAATTGATTACTGTGTGTGGTGGTGCGCTGCTATCTGGTTTTGATTTATTGAACCTTTAATGGATCGTTTCGGCGTTTTTTTTTTTAATAAAATAAAAATCTCGTATTTCAATCAAACCCTGCAGTTCGAAATCACTTTCAAGTGCTGCAGCTGAGACAACTACGAGGCAAGATGTATTACACACACACACACACACACACTGACGTAATTTTGCAAGAATTCGATTGGGTGCATATTTTTATTCGATCCGGAATAACAAACGTCGCGCACCAGGGCAACCACTCGAGGTGCTGGAGAGACACAAGCGAAACATTCGTCCAACGGACGCCAATCAATCATTATTTGAACAGCACTTGAGAAAGCGTTCAGCTAGCCTGAAGACTAATTTAATCAGAAAAAAACTCGACAGATGCGATTGTAAAGAAAATTGTGATGGATTTCGAAAAGACCCTTCTTGCTAAACTAAGGAGGAAAATTTGAATATAATAATATTGCCTTCATCCAAAGGGAACTTTAAATAACGTAAGGAATATTCTCTATAATCATCGCAAAATAAACGAACCTCTGTTTTTGGGAAAACCCCTTTCGTATTTGCCTCAAACTGCATTGTGGCATAAAAAAATAACTTCTAAAATCAACGTTACGACTGCGAACCGAGCCAACTTCAAATCTCGACATCGCTACTTATTTGCACTCGGTACACACGTACGGCGGCTGCATATTCCACATTAATGAGTCGACTCCATGGCGTGGGCACTGACACGCCGCGCGAAACACCGTCTGAAAGATGATAAAACACACATACACACGTAGAACCCCGAATGCATCCACCACCAAAGCACTGTTGCAGTGGCATTAAAACACTCAGCAATACGCGCGCCTCCCTATCTTCTACTCCCTACTGCCAAGCGTTCCGCATACATGCGAATGGGATGGTGATCCAGTGGCAAAACACACACAGAAGAGAAAAAAAACCTCCTTCAAAACGCAAATATATCCGCTTAAGGGAGCACCGGCGGTACCGCAGACAAAGATGACCATTACCCTTACCACGAGTCCAATCCAGCTTCGCAAACAGAAAGCGAGCGCCACGCACACACGCGCGCGCCTGTTTTGTCAACCTTTAGACGGACGGAAAATCCCGCCCGCCAATTATTTCGCAGCAAGCGGCAGAGACAAAAAAAAGATTCTTCCACATGTTTGCTTCGATGATTTACGTTTACGATTGCGAATTTGCATTTTATATTGCGTGCGCCTTCGAATCGGGATGGGCGCCGCGGTTCGTTTCTTTCTCACTCACCACGCTCTGATCTTGTCGTGCGCGCCATCAAACGGATGTTGTATGTAATTTAAACTACAAGCACATTTTTTTGTTGTTCGACGAAGAGGCACGCTCCCGGGAAGCAGTTACAATGAAATATTCATGACGAAAAATAGCAATTTATGTGTGCTCGGTGTTCTGATCGGGCCGGAAGGAGAAGCAGAATCGGAGAAAGGCACAGGGAAAAATAATTTAACTCCCTGTTAATTGATTACTGTGTGTGTGTGTGTGTGGTGGTGGCTGGCCCGCTACTATCTGGTTTTGATTTATTGAACCTTTAATGGATCGTTTCGGCGTTTTTTTTTTTAATAAAATAAAAATCTCGTATTTCAATCAAACCCTGCAGTTCGAAATCACTTTCAAGTGCTGCAGCTGAGACAACTACGAGGCAAGATGTATTACACACACACACACACACACACTGACGTAATTTTGCAAGAATTCGATTGGGTGCATATTTTTATTCGATCCGGAATAACAAACGTCGCGCACCAGGGCAACCACTCGAGGTGCTGGAGAGACACAAGCGAAACATTCGTCCAACGGACGCCAATCAATCATTATTTGAACAGCACTTGAGAAAGCGTTCAGCTAGCCTGAAGACTAATTTAATCAGAAAAAAACTCGACAGATGCGATTGTAAAGAAAATTGTGATGGATTTCGAAAAGACCCTTCTTGCTAAACTAAGGAGGAAAATTTGAATATAATAATATTGCCTTCATCCAAAGGGAACTTTAAATAACGTAAGGAATATTCTCTATAATCATCGCAAAATAAACGAACCTCTGTTTTTGGGAAAACCCCTTTCGTATTTGCCTCAAACTGCATTGTGGCATAAAAAAATAACTTCTAAAATCAACGTTACGACTGCGAACCGAGCCAACTTCAAATCTCGACATCGCTACTTATTTGCACTCGGTACACACGTACGGCGGCTGCATATTCCACATTAATGAGTCGACTCCATGGCGTGGGCACTGACACGCCGCGCGAAACACGGTCTGAAAGATGATAAAACACACATACACACGTAGAACCCCGAATGCATGCACACACGCGCGCGCCTGTTTTGTCAACCTTTAGACGGACGGAAAATCCCGCCCGCCAATTATTTCGCAGCAAGCGGCAGAGACAAAAAAAAGATTCTTCCACATGTTTGCTTCGATGATTTACGTTTACGATTGCGAATTTGCATTTTATATTGCGTGCGCCTTCGAATCGGGATGGGCGCCGCGGTTCGTTTCTTTCTCACTCACCACGCTCTGATCTTGTCGTGCGCGCCATCAAACGGATGTTGTATGTAATTTAAACTACAAGCACATTTTTTTGTTGTTCGACGAAGAGGCACGCTCCCGGGAAGCAGTTACAATGAAATATTCATGACGAAAAATAGCAATTTATGTGTGCTCGGTGTTCTGATCGGGCCGGAAGGAGAAGCAGAATCGGAGAAAGGCACAGGGAAAAATAATTTAACTCCCTGTTAATTGATTACTGTGTGTGGTGGTGCGCTGCTATCTGGTTTTGATTTATTGAACCTTTAATGGATCGTTTCGGCGTTTTTTTTTTGTGAAATAAAATAAAAATCTCGTATTTCAATCAAACCCTGTAGTTCGAAATCACTTTCAAGTGCTGCAGCTGAGACAACTACGAGGCAAGATGTATTACACACACACACACTGACGTAATTTTGCAAGAATTCGATTGGGTGCATATTTTTATTCGATCCGGTTCCGCTTCTGACTATGATTTACTCGGAATGCTGCACAACCACAAACGTCGCGCACCAGGGCAGCCACTCGAGGTGCTGGAGAGACACAAGCGAAACATTCGTCCAACGGACGCCAATCAATCATTATTTGAACAGCACTTGAGAAAGCGTTCAGCTAGCTTGAAGACTAATTTAATGGTGAAAAAACTCGACAGATGCGATTCTAAAGAAAATTGTGATGGATTTCGAAAAGACCCTTCTTGCTAAACTAAGGAGGAAAATTTGAATATAATAATATTGCCTTCATCCAAAGGGAACTTTAAATAACGTAAGCAATATTCTTTATAATCATCGCCGGGGGGGGAGCGCGGGGGGGGGGGGGGGGGGGGGGGGGGGGGGGAGGGCTCAGGGCGAGAACGCACAGCTAATAATCGATTTTTCCAATTTTCATTTCATTTTCACTTTCACTATTGCCACGGTTGCTCACTTCAGCTGCCCGGTGTGCGTGAAGTACATGGAGGCGCATGGTCCTTCACGCCCGTTCGGGTTAGCCACTCGTTGGAGCAGCAGAGTGGCTTATTATTTATGAATAAAACACAACCGACCGTTCGGGTGTGGCGGGGGTGCTGGATTTTACTCTCACCACAAACCGGCAATCGCGGACTGTTGTGACTGCACCGGCCCAGCATCATGCACACGAGATGCCCGGTGTTAAATTATGCAAAATAAATCAATATTTTGAGAGTGCGCGCGTTTGCGTATTTTTACCACTGATTTATCCAATCCAGCTTCGCAAACAGAAAGCGAGCGCCACGCACACACAAAAGATGAAAGCCTCTTTAAACGCGTAATTAACACTCGACATCATATGTCCCTCATTTAAGCACACCCGAAATTACCCGAAAAACCAACTCCATAAAGCGCAATGTAGACGTCAAAACTTTATGATCAGAGCCTTTCGAAAAAAAAGCAATCTCCGCCGGAGACCTATTTTTAAAGCCGTTTGTGACGAGGCGAGAACGCTTTCTGAATATTAATCAGGCGCTTCTCGCAAAGAAGAGCACGCAAAATAAAACAGACTCGACGATCCTTCCTTCCACGAACCAATCCCGCTCCAAGCAAACTGCTTCCCGGCTAAAATCCACCGGGCCCGGTTGAAAACGTGACAGGCTCCAAAAATAAAGTCTCCACCACGACGACCTCCCTCGTGCGCTCGGTTCCCGGTTTATTTTCGGTGTGATTATCGTGTGCCTGGCGCGAAAATCCCGTCCTGCAGGACACGGGGACACACACACCCTGGATTGTGTACGTGAACGACCGACCAGACCCCGGGACTGACCCACACAGAGCACTGTTTCCTGTTTCCCTGCTTGCTCCTTCCTTGTTGTGTGTAAATATTTATTCCGAACGAAACGCAATCTGCGCGAACATAAATACACCGTGAGGCGAGAAGCGCCCGGGACGACGGGGTGGTTACCCGAAATGGCGACACTTCCGGGCGTCGGACGGGGCGCGTCAAGTTTCTGGGCGCAACAACAGTACCCTCTCTCACGGGTGCTAAAAATCTGGAACACCGTTTCCGTGCCGTTTTGCACCATCTTCTACTAGGAAAGCGAGCAAGCAAGAGAATCACCAACAGAACGGCCTTCCCACCAAGGCGACCGCGCGGGGACCTAATTTTCTTCGACACTTATTTCTCTCGAGCGGCGTGTATTTTCTTTTCCCAGGCAAACACACACACACGCATTCGTCCCGCACCACTTCTCTGGGTCAATATTCCACTGGGTGGGAACACCATTGATTGAAGGGGCGAAAGAACTCGCCCCAAAACCTACGCGACGTGACTGATTTACTAACGCGCAAACAAAGCAAGAACAAAAGTTTCCTCGGCCGGGCACGAGCCGAGCGCGTACATTCATTAGTGGCCCGATCGGATCTCCCCGGGGGGAGTGACCCAAAAATCCTGCGGAGGTCGTGGCGTTGCGGCGTGGGCGAGCATCGACTGTTTACTTTCGCTCTGGGTAAGATATTACAACCATTTCGGGAAGGATAAATACCAGGACCTTCCCGCAGACAAACTGGCCGAGAATCTCGCTCCCTAATCTGCTTAAAAATTATTATATTTATTATTCCAACGTTGACCTTCCGGCGGGACACTGGAATGCGGGGGAGGTGGGAAACATGCTGCATGAAGTGGGCATAATGTTTCCCTTGATCCTGTGATCCTGACCTTCCAGAAATGCCCGCTTTGGCAATGTGTGTGAACCCCCAAACTAGGCACCCATGAAGGTATTTTACGAGATTCTAAATCTGGGGATAGAGGACAGGGATACTGATACAGCTGATGCTCTTTTCTTATTGTTGGTGCAAATCCCATGTGGAGGAACTTATTAATATGTAAATGGAAAGTTATAATATTGTGCTAATTATGATGACCCTGAATTAACATCCGAAGAGTACTTGGAATGGTGAGCTCTAACTTGTTTTACGATCTCATGAGCTACAGAGATTATGATACAGGAGGAATCGAACTTTTGGTGGGATATAATGAAGCTATTTATTATAAGCTATTCCTTAATATTTAATGGACAAAAACAAAACTAAAGATCCACAAAATATTGAGAAGGGACGCAAGCGAAGTGTTCAAACAAATTTGTGAAGAAAATAAATATAACCCGATATGGGTGTTTCCTGTCGTAACGACTCACTCCAACACGTCAACAAACACACCCATGCCCCGTATAAGACGTATGGTACATGAAACCTATGCCACACAGGAGGTTCGTGTGTATTTCCAATCAAACCCAAAACGACAGGTGAGCTGGCCATTTTTCGGCAACCGCTAATAAATCAACGTCTTGCGGTATAACTTCGCCCTGCGCGGTTTATCCGTCGTAAGCGACTACTTCCGATTGATTACCAGTACGTGGAGGTACAACCAATGCAACACACCCCCTCATCTAAAGGAAAGGCATGAGTCATCGTAAAAATCATCGTAAAAACATGATCCAGCGTACGCGGGACACAAAAAAACACGCACCACGCGAGTTAATCTTGGGCGCGGAGTTAGAGGTTCCGAAACGGAACAAACAAACACACACGTTTCCCGTCTTGATCACGATTACGTTCGAATTGTAGTGTCGGGCTCACTAAACAGGGCAGGGCAGGGTGCTATAATATATGCACGAGGGTTAGAGGGTCGCAGAGTACGCACACAACGGAGGGCGACGGTCAGTTGCAAGGAGGCTAAAGAGATATTTTGACACAATCAACAAACAACTAGCCCCCGGGAGCGGGAGCCGGGGAAGCTAATAAAACATACCCTCTGGTACGCAAAAAAAAGGATCGAAAGTTCAGTTCGGAGTTGTTTTATGATCTCGCAGCTACTGTGAGGGAGATTTTATTTCCCTTTAACGCAACCATTCCGAGAGGCGGATAGATTTACTGCAGTTTTTTTTGCTTTTATTTCAATTTGTATCCTTGTGGGGAAGAAATGACTACTTCCTTCGTTTTTGAATAATCAGACATACCAGCAGGATGTTCCTGCGTAAGCGAAGGATTCGTTTCGTCAAGAGCTCAACACAATGGCGGTTCGAAACAAAAGCCAACAGAAAACTCCTCCTTCTACTCTAGCAGTACAGGCAGCTGACCAGCCGTTCCCCTTCTGAATTTAGGCTATAGTTTGCTTCGTTCTATTCGGATCGAAATTTATTGCCGATTTTCTACATTTATTGTACAACCGCTCGTTCCTTTCACTGGAAGGAGCCAATAAAAAATGTAAAACAAAAAAAAACAGCGTACTCCAGAATCAATCCTCTTTCTCGAAGAATGGCAGACGAAAAGGATAATACGCCCTAGGAAACTGTTTCTATTACTTCTGTTTTTCAATAATAAAAAAAACCCAAAACCTCACACTCACTGGATCATTCAACTTTGACTCTTTTTCGGTTCCTCCGCCTAACCCTCAGCAACGCAAAGTGGAGCCGAACAAAATCTGTCAACCTCGGCTCCGGAAAAGTCACCGGAAAACCCCCTTCGGTTCAGACGCACTCAATCACTCACCCACCTTAGTCATGCAGCAAAAGGGGGTGGGAGAGCACAGCACGCGGGGGCGTAGTTGCGAATGTCAACAGGAAAAGCAATTGTGATTTTCGATGGCTACTTCCGTCCGTGGACGACAGGATAAAACACGCACCACGCGAGTTAATCTTGGGCGCGGAGTTAGAGGTTCCGAAACGGAACAAACAAACACACACGTTTCCCGTGAGAAGCGAAATTGCATTAGTCATCCTATAAGGCTGGGGTTTCGATAAAACTTGTATCGTCTTAAGCTGAAACAAATTATCTGGAGTGCGTAAAAAGAGTACGCCAGACAAACAAATGCACCTCGGTCCCTGCTCGGATGTATGGGCATAAAAATCACGCGCAACTATAATGTTTTTATTTTCTTCCCTCACCCACACACACACGCCCCCCGCTTCGACCGATTCCACAGCGTCGAGAACGGTTAATAATGGGATAAATGGTACTAAAATATTTCCCGCGAATCGGAAATATGCTTCCTTATAGTGGCGGAGTCAATCAAGGGAACGCAGTTCTGTTCTGCCTCGGCCTCGTAGTCATCAGGCCCTTGGGGGTCGATAGTTCCCCTCGCTGTGTTTATATCCTTATCCATAGTAGTTTTCGGAAAGAAAATATGTTTCTAATCCAAACACCCTAACCCCCAACCACCGGGACCATAAACAGAACGCCATCAACGAATGTCCGGGTTTTGGTGACTGAAACGACCCTCTTCTCTTCATGCAGGCTTTGCCCGGCCCGGTTGATGTGGTGGTGGCGCACGATGCACAGGCCATTTTTATGATATAATCGAAATTTATGCGCTCTTCTTACTTTATTAAGTTCGGGTGCGCTTTCGCATCGCTTAATTTATGCACTCAATAAGGAACCTGTTAGCAACAGTGGCTCCTGCTGGTTTGCTGCTCAACACGGAACCCCTCCACATAGGGTCATCGACGCCTTGCCTTAGGAGAAGTTTTACTTTCGTTGGTGAGGGAGAGAGAGAGAGAGCGTTAGTTCTTCTCGTTCCCATATTGACTTACCGAAGGATTCGTTTCGTCAAGAGCTCAACACAATGGCGGTTCGAAACAAAAGCCAACAGAAAACTCCTCCTTGCCATCCTTCGGCGGCACTTTGTATTGTGCAACGAACATATTGATTCAAATGTTCAATCATTTCTCGATTGAGCCGCTCGCTCAGTGAATAATGACGACAATGATGGACTCGTGCCTCTTTCGCCTGCTGTCTTCTCCACGAACAGGAGATCATGTTTGCGGTTATGTTTTTCCTTAATGATACCGTCGTCATAGCTCTCGGTGCGCTGTGTGCTCTATTGCAGCAGCAGAAACCTAATAAGCCAACCTCACCCAAAAACTGCCTGCGACTCTGTGCACTCGAGGCAAACAAGCCCGGTGAAGACACCGATTCATTCTACGACAATCTTCCCAGGCTCTCGCTCTCCCGACGTACCTGATACCCCGCCAAAGAGTCGCGTGCATCAAGGCCCTACGCCGACTCGAAATCTCCGCCGAAAACCCTGTGGAGATACCATCTCCACAGAAATCCGTGCGCCTCAATCATAACGTCAACGTTGCGCGCTTCAGGGAGAGTGAGGAAAACTCTTCCTGCTCCGGGGCCAAAAGGAACCACTGCTTTCCGGTTTTCATTGTTTGTTTGGCACCACCCACCACCCTCCTCCCAACCAACGAGACGACCTCTGTGCGACTTTACTTCCATTTTGTGCAATCAAAGCGTTCCGAGAAGACGTGTGCCGAACGAGAACAAGGAGCGCTCCGCCGCGCGTTAAGCGCGGCCAGGAGGCAGGCGAAAGCATAAGCTGCTGTTCGGTGTGTTTTGTTGCTCGGTTCATTTCTCTCGGATAGCGGAAAGTCACACACACACACCCCGCTCAGTGTGCCTTCCAGGAAAAGAGAGGCCCGACCCAGCCGGGACAACCCTTCTGCCAACGCGGGGGGAATGCTAGAGCTAGTCGCGCGCGGGTACGGCGCTCGTAAAGGAAGCGAAATTTTAATTAATCGTCTCTTGATAGTTATGAAATGACAACGCTGACGACAGCAGCAACGACGACGACGACGACGACGGTGACAACGGCATCAACATACAAATAGCCAACATTAGCTCTCCCCGGTGGGACGACCTTAGCATAAGTTCTTTAAACGCGTGCCACACGAACATCATTGCTCCCCGAAGACGCAGCAGCAGCAGCAGCGCAGAAGCCATTTTCGGAAAGGCGGAAGTAATAAAACTCACCTCACGGCTCCGCTTTCTTCAGCCGAACCCACACACGGCGCGCTCACACGAGACACGTGGCACATTAGTATTAGTGCGCATTAGTGTCATAACGACGCGGCGGTCCGGAGCTCACCCACGAGCGGGCTCCCACCCAAAGTGCTGAAGCGACTACACAAGCACAGGGTATGTGAGCGTACAGAAATCAAACCGGCCGGGGCTCTCGTGCAACAGCAATTGCGTCTCGACTAATTAAAAGCATTAAACTTGATATTCTGCAAACGATTCGCTACCGAGAAGGATTACAAATCTTTCAATAATAACAAAGCAGAGGGTGTGTGTGTGTGAGTCAGTGTGCGTAGGATTCCATTTTACGAGGGAGGGAAGGTCGTTATTTCGATATCCGATTGCGTGATATGCATACGAAAAATGGACTTAACATGCGTTTTGTTATTTATCCTACGGCCGTTTGATTGGTGTAACATATGGGATTACCTTATGCTTAATTGAAGATGGCAATCTGCTTCGAGAAGAACACATTAAGCAATGCTAATAATTATTTAGATATAGATTTATATTCGTGTCGTCGTGTAAGCCGTTTGCATTGAATAGGAGGTATATGGTAATCTGGATTGAGCGGTGTGATGTGTCTCGGCTAAGACGAATTACAAGGTGTTGTGCGTGCTGCATACGTGCAGGCGTATTTAATACATTGTGTTGTATTGTAAGGGGCGATTTTGGTTCAATACCTCTCAATCAAATCAAACAAACTCTCGGGCATAGAATAACGCCTGTTTGTATGCAAAGCGTATAGCACAAATTATAAATTGCATACAAAAGGGCGTTAGGGTACTTGATTTTATTCACATTAAATAATAACCACAATGAACTCCACAAATGATGATTTATGTGTCTCCAGTCAGTAATTTAACTGCTCTTGGTGCATTTTATGGACATATTAAACCATTCCTGTTATACGGACGTCCCTCCACAACATTATCACGCCATAAATGTGGGGAAATTCATTAGACCCCTACAAATGTTCACCGTCATTACTCTTTCGCCTATAAAATAGCCGGCGAGAAAGAAACGGAAAAGGTACTAAACTACGAAAACCCGACATTCATGGTGAAAATTTCACCCGAACAGCGAAGAATTTTCTATGAAAAAAAAACACGCACGAAACATTCCATCATTTTCCAACCCGAAAATCGAAAAATGTCCTGCCGCCTCATCGAACCGAAACGAGCCGCACACTTTATGTCACACTGTTTCGGTGCCAAATAATAGCGTGTATTCCTACCCCCCCGACAGCATCGCGCGAACAAGACCTTCGCCGGCAGAACATTCTTCAAAATAGGCTCGATAAATGAAATAAAGGATTCTAGCGAACCGCTCCCCGAGACTTAAAAGTCATCCCGAGGACGCCAGGATTCCAACGATGGCTGCTGAAGCTGTGCCGGCGGGGCGTGAACACTTCCGGGCAAGGTTGAAAAGAAGAGAACCAACGAAACAAAAAAAAACACCGAAACAACCAGCGCGAGCAAAATTACGCGCACAAACGCGCACACGCCTTCCAGTGGCGCGTCCGCCATTCATTCGGGCTGCTCTGCGCGCTGCCGAAAAACCGAACGATCATAAATCATGCCAACAATTTCAATAAACTTTAAGCAACAATAACTCTTTCTGTGGGACGCCCCCGCCTTCGGGCTCTGTGAAGCGGGAAATTTAACAGACGATTGAAGCAATTCTCGCCCCCGGCTGGTGGAACCGGGCTCCACGCAGCGCTGAGTGCTCAGTGTGAGTGTTCTACTGTTACAAGCAAAATCTGAAAATTAAACTCATAATTCTTCGCTCCCTCGCACAGCCAACGAAGGAGGTTAGGGCGCGCACACCCTGCCTGCGCGTTTGCTTTATTGGTAATTATTTCGGCAAAATATCCAAACACCGCTGCCGATTTTCCCCGACCCACGGCATACATTTAGGCGCATAGTAGCGCAATCTGCCTGAAAGTATGCAATGTTTACTAAAAAAAAATGTTTTCTCCAATATGTCTACAAAAACAGGAATTCAAGGGCGTGAAATCGATGTTGTGAAGTTTAATTACTTAAGAAAAGCCTTAAACTACTCGTGCAGCAAATCAAGCAACACTAAATTGTCTTTATCGATAAACAGAGACCCTAACCTACTACAAATGGGTTCGGCTAAAAAAAGAAACCGATCAAACATGTTCTGTACTCAAGCTGGTTCGACCTCTGCTATTCATTCATGCTCATCAATCAATGCACGTACAGGCACCTTCTTCTCAATCGGTTCCAACCGAGCACAGCATAGACACACATCAAGCCACGAGGAGTAACATGCAAAAAACCTCACTTTCTTCGGTTTGGTAATTAATTAAAAGG
>KZ072832.1:63315-74259 GCA_002091845.1 Anopheles cracens | reverse complement strand
GGGTATAGCTTTTTCACGGTAGCGTCGTCTTTGTGCAAAATTATGTGGAAATGCCACCTCGCTCGGGATGGTGGTGATGGTACACACAAAAACGGCAACAAGTCGACCCAACGGGCGCGGCGTGTTCTCTAGTGTTGGTGGTGGTGGCATGATGTTCGATTTAATGATCTGTGAAAAGGGAACATTCGTGCAGAATGGGACCACCACCGCCACCATTTTACCACAGTGGCGCGGCAGCCATTTTGGGCAACCTTTCCTGGAGGGGTGAAACGTTTTAGAGGTCCTTCTGGACGCATTTGATTCCGCCGTTGCCTGGGCTACGCGCACCGACCAGCTTCACCAGTGTGTGAGTGTAAAATTGGGCTTGGAGCGTCTAACGATTGTTCGCCACAAAAGAGGACCACGCTGGTGGAGCGGAACAGGGAACAGCCGAAACGTCTCACCTGAGATCTTGCCCTTCCACATACTCTAACCCGGCGGTCGGGTGGCTAGATCTGCTCCAATAAATCAGGAAAGCAGGTAGCAGGCTCCGGCATGGACGGCGCACGCACCGGGTGTACTAAGCCCTACGGAAATTCGGGTCTCAGGTCCGTCGCTCTTTCCCATTTCGGCTCTTGGGGAGATTTCTTTTATGCATGAATCTTGACGTTCGTTACCATGACACCCGGGGGGGTTGAGGAATGAGCGCGCTCCATCCCCAACCCATCGGGGACCCACTCGTCATGTGGATCCTCTCTCTCACTTTCGCTCCGGTCTAATATTCCCCAGGACACGACGCATACTCGCACTTCGACTCGGTCGATTTGGAGACCGTTCGAAGAATTACTAACCACGACTTGCCCAGCCAAGGTTGCCACGGGACGCACATGCGTGTGTGCGTGGTTTTCCCTTGTCTGATCCCATTTCCCGAATCGTAATAGAAAAGGGGAGCAAGCGAGCCGATGCCTATACATAAAACATAACACGCAACCCCCCCTGACAGTGGAGAGTCCCATGCCCAGCCAAAACCCAGTGTGTGTTCATTCATACATAAGTTATAAAGTCTAGAGGCTGTTGTTGTCCTCCCGGCGGCTACACCGACCGGTGGGATACCGGAATCAACAACCTTGCATCGTGGGCCAGCTAAACGTACCGGGTATTATTACACCCGAAGGAGCAGCAGGCAGCACGCAGGTGTAATGCGGTGCTCTGAAACACTTGGACGGGGATAGTGCGACGAAATAATTGAAATGGAAAGAAGTAAACCCAACGGAAGAAGTTTGTTTTTAACGACGATTTTTGGGATTTTGAACATTCAAACTCAGGTGGGTTACAACAGGACCGTAATTAACCCTATGCATGAGCGTGAGTTCAAATCGGTGATGGAGACTGCATTCAAGTGTCTGAACATAACTCAAACCCTAAAGACGGGTGTGAAACAGAATCAAAAACAAAATAATGTAGCAGCCGAATCAGAGTCAGAGTCAGTGTCGAAGTCGATGTCAGTGACCTGAACCTGATTTATAGTCAGATTGGGAGTTAGAATAAGAGTCAGATTTTGCGTCGGAGTTTGACTAGAGCCTAAGCCTGTACAGCAATCAAGTACTAACCATAAACCTGACATTGCGACTCATATCTCTGAGTCTTCTCTGACTCTTCATATGACACATTATCCTAGATATTATAATATACTCTCTATTTACTATGAAAAAACCCCATTTTTAATTGGATAAAGATCTTAAGCTATCAAGTTTGACGCCGAGTTTGATTTAATTCCCTCCATTATAATTCCTCTCCCGCTCACCTAAAAAGTAAAAAACATACCATAAATAAGGAAATTTACATAATCAAACCATCTCCATGCGCTCTAGTGTGAGGTTTCGGAAATATTACTTCCTGCCAAGGATCACCCACATCCCTCTGGAGACGGGCGGTCCAAGCAACATATTGAAATTAGTAGATTTTCATGCAATTTTCATAATCCCACCCCAGCCTGCCTGCTACCCTTCTCAAGCGAGCGAGCACCGAAAGGAGTTATGTAAGCAGGAAAATTATTGTTTTTATTTCTCCTCGACCGGAAGCGGCTTTGATGGAAATGCGCACCACCGCTCGCATGGCGCAAGGCCGCCGCCCAAACACCTCTTACAGGCTTAACATCTCGAGGGAGGGAGCCTAATCCTGCGCACCAGAGGTGTTACACACACACACTATTCATTATTAGCCGACAGCCACTGTATGCTAATCCTTTTCGCAATTTAACCTTTTCCGGTTCCGGAAAGGCATATGGATTCTTCTATTTACACCTAGGCAAGAAGAGGCCGTGGTCTTACGTGGCACCGGCCACTTGGAGCAGTCCATTTCCGGGGTGACTTGGCTGCTTCTTTTTTCATCTACCACTGTGGCCATTCTGTTTTTTCGTGAACGGACTTATAATTATAAGTTTGGTGGTTTAGCAGCGCGTTCGCGCCTGAGTTCGGGCGTTCCGAGGAGGAAATTTAACGAAAAACAAACATGCAACGGTGGGCGACGGGAATATAGCATTCTCGTTGGCGAAAGTAATGGCACGTTTGTATTTTCTTTTGCTTTTCGCAGAAGTTCTCGTTGGTGCGGCGGGGTCCCGGCCCCGGGTAGTAATTCATTGCCAGATTCATGGACAACGACACCGGAAGGATTAAGTTTCGGTGGCGCACACCGTCACGAGACCGGCAGAACCTAGTCCGAAAGAAAAACTAGTCCTAGCCGCTGGAGTTACAATCGGATTCGAGCGCATTTAGACCACCACACACACACACAGCTGCAGGACGCAGCAAGAAATGACTACCCTACCCACATTTTCCCTCGTCCAGTTCCGCGCAGACGGCAAACGACTTCTGTCGCAAATCTTTCGCCCCACCCCGCCGGGCTGTTGTCCGGTAGGGGTGGAAAAAATGGCACAATTTACACCAATTATCGCTAATTATTTTAATTAAATTAAATGCTTCCGCCCCGGAGCGCGCAAGCAGTCCGCTTCTTGTCACAGTGCGGCAGAGAGCGAAAGGTTAAATCCTGCGATTGTTCCTGCCTGCATTCGCCGGGTTTGTATCCGTCTGCTGCTGCGATAAAGTACGATTCATCGGCGCCCGTCGTCGAGGTCGTTCCGTTGGTTTATGCCTGTGTGTGTGTGTGTGTGTGTGCTGTGCTTCTTGAGGTCGGAAAAATGCTTAAGCAATTCGGAACGCGCCTGCTGCTGGTGGTGGTGGGTCGGGGAAAATCGGCAGCGGTGTTTGGATATTTTGCCGAAATAATTACCAATAAAGCAAACGCGCAGGCAGCGTGTGCGCGCCCTAACCTCTTTCGGTGGCTGTGCGAGGGAGCGAAGAATTATGAGTTTAATTTTCAGATTTTGCTTGTAACAGTAGAACACTCACACTGAGCACTCAGCGCTGCGTGGAGCCCGGTTCCAGCAGCCGGGGGCGAGAATTGCTTCAATCGTCTGTTAAATTTCCCGCTTCACAGAGCCCGAAGGCGGAGGCGTCCCACAGAAAGAGTTATTGTTGCTTAAAGTTTATTGAAATTGTTGGCATGATTTATGATCGTTCGGTTTTTCGGCAGCGCGCAGAGCAGCCCGAATGAATGGCGGACGCGCCACTGGAAGGCGTGTGCGCGTTTGTGCGCGTAATTTTGCTCGCGCTGGTTGTTTCGGTGTTTTTTTTGTTTCGTTGGTTCTCTTCTTTTCAACCTTGCCCGGAATTGTTCACGCCCCGCCGGCACAGCTTCAGCAGCCATCGTTGGAATCCTGGCGTCCTCGGGATGACTTTTAAGTCTCGGGGAGCGGTTCGCTAGAATCCTTTATTTCATTTATCGAGCCTATTTTGAAGAATGTTCTGCCGGCGAAGGTCTTGTTCGCGCGATGCTGTCGGGGGGGTAGGAATACACGCTATTATTTGGCACCGAAACAGTGTGACATAAAGTGTGCGGCTCGTTTCGGTTCGATGAGGCGGCAGGACATTTTTCGATTTTCGGGTTGGAAAATGATGGAATGTTTCGTGCGTGTTTTTTTTTTCATAGAAAATTCTTCGCTGTTCGGGTGAAATTTTCACCATAAATGTCGGGTTTTCGTAGTTTAGTACCTTTTCCGTTTCTTTCTCGCCGGCTATTTTATAGGCGAAAGAGTAATGACGGTGAACATTTGTAGGGGTCTAATGAATTTCCCCACATTTATGGCGTGATAATGTTGTGGAGGGACGTCCGTATAACAGGAATGGTTTAATATGTCCATAAAATGCACCAAGAGCAGTTAAATTACTGACTGGAGACACATAAATCATCATTTGTGGAGTTCATTGTGGTTATTATTTAATGTGAATAAAATCAAGTACCCTAACGCCCTTTTGTATGCAATTTATAATTTGTGCTATACGCTTTGCATACAAACAGGCGTTATTCTATGCCCGAGAGTTTGTTTGATTTGATTGAGAGGTATTGAACCAAAATCGCCCCTTACAATACAACACAATGTATTAAATACGCCTGCACGTATGCAGCACGCACAACACCTTGTAATTCGTCTTAGCCGAGACACATCACACCGCTCAATCCAGATTACCATATACCTCCTATTCAATGCAAACGGCTTACACGACGACACGAATATAAATCTATATCTAAATAATTATTAGCATTGCCTAATGTGTTCTTCTCGAAGCAGATTGCCATCTTCAATTAAGCATAAGGTAATCCCATATGTTACAGCAATCAAACGGCCGTAGGATAAATAACAAAACGCATGTTAAGTCCATTTTTCGTATGCATATCACGCAATCGGATATCGAAATAACGACCTTCCCTCCCTCGTAAAATGGAATCCTACGCACACTGACTCACACACACACACCCTCTGCTTTGTTATTATTGAAAGATTTGTAATCCTTCTCGGTAGCGAATCGTTTGCAGAATATCAAGTTTAATGCTTTTAATTAGTCGAGACGCAATTGCTGTTGCACGAGAGCCCCGGCCGGTTTGGTTTCTGTACGCTCACATACCCTGTGCTTGTGTAGTCGCTTCAGCACTTTGGGTGGGAGCCCGCTCGTGGGTGAGCTCCGGAGCGCCGCGTCGTTATGACACTAATGCGCACTAATACTAATGTGCCACGTGTCTCGTGTGAGCGCGCCGTGTGTGGGTTCGGCTGAAGAAAGCGGAGCCGTGAGGTGAGTTTTATTACTTCCGCCTTTCCGAAAATGGCTTCTGCGCTGCTGCTGCTGCTGCGTCTTCGGGGAGCAATGATGTTCGTGTGGCACGCGTTTAAAGAACTTATGCTAAGGTCGTCCCACCGGGGAGAGCTAATGTTGGCTATTTGTATGTTGATGCCGTTGTCACCGTCGTCGTCGTCGTCGTCGTCGTTGCTGCTGTCGTCAGCGTTGTCATTTCATAACTATCAAGAGATGATTAATTAAAATTTCGCTTCCTTTACGAGCGCCGTACCCGCGCGCGACTAGCTCTAGCATTCCCCCCGCGTTGGCAGAAGGGTTGTCCCGGCTGGGTCGGGCCTCTCTGTTCCTAGAAGGCACACTGAGCGGGGTGTGTGTGTGTGACTTTCCGCTATCCGAGAGAAATGAACCGAGCTACAAAACACACCGAACAGCAGCTTATGCTTTCGCCTGCCTCCTGGCCGCGCTTAACGCGCGGCGGAGCGCTCCTTGTTCTCGTTCGGCACACGTCTTCTCGGAACGCTTTGATTGCACAAAATGGAAGTAAAGTCGCACAGAGGTCGTCTCGTTGGTTGGGAGGAGGGTGGTGGGTGGTGCCAAACAAACAATGAAAACCGGAAAGCAGTGGTTCCTTTTGGCCCCGGAGCAGGAAGAGTTTTCCTCACTCTCCCTGAAGCGCGCAACGTTGACGTTATGATTGAGGCGCACGGATTTCTGTGGAGATGGTATCTCCACAGGGTTTTCGGCGGAGATTTCGAGTCGGCGTAGGGCCTTGATGCACGCGACTCTTTGGCGGGGTATCAGGTACGTCGGGAGAGCGAGAGCCTGGGAAGATTGTCGTAGAATGAATCGGTGTCTTCACCGGGCTTGTTTGCCTCGAGTGCACAGAGTCGCAGGCAGTTTTTGGGTGAGGTTGGCTTATTAGGTTTCTGCTGCTGCAATAGAGCACACAGCGCACCGAGAGCTATGACGACGGTATCATTAAGGAAAAACATAACCGCAAACATGATCTCCTGTTCGTGGAGAAGACAGCAGGCGAAAGAGGCAGGAGTCCATCATTGTCGTCATTATTCACTCAGCGAGCGGCTCAATCGAGAAATGATTGAACATTTGAATCAATATGTTCGTTGCACAATACAAAGTGCCGCGGAAGGATGGCAAGGAGGAGTTTTCTGTTGGCTTTTGTTTCGAACCGCCATTGTGTTGAGCTCTTGACGAAACGAATCCTTCGCTTACGCAGCAACATCCTGCTGGTATGTCTGATTATTCAAAAACGAACGAAGAAGTCATTTCTTCCCCACAAGGATACAAATTGAAATAAAAGCAAAAAAACTGCAGTAAATCTATCCGCCTCTCGGAATGGTTGCGTTAAAGGCAAATAAAATCTCCCTCACAGTAGCTGCGAGATCATAAAACAACTCCGAACAGAACTTTCGATCCTTTTTTGTTGCGTACCAGAGGGTATGTTTTATTAGCTTCCCCGGCTCCTGCTCCCGGGGGCTAGTTGTTTGTTGATTGTGTCAAAATATCTCTTTAGCCTCCTTGCAACTGACCGTCGGCCTCCGTTGTGTGCGTACTCTGCGACCCTCTTACCCTCGTGCATATATTATAGCACCCTGCCCTGCCCTGTTTAGTGAGCCCGACACTACAATTCGAACGTAATCGTGATCAAGTGGTGTAGAAAACAAAAAACCTCCTCCCCAGAAAAAAAAATCACCATCGAGACGGATAAAAATGTAGTTAGACGCACATTTCCCTTCTGGGGGAGCAGGGTCTTTTCTGTTTGCTGCTGTCGTCCTGTCGTCCACGGACGGAAGTAGCCATCGAAAATCACAATTGCTTTTCCTGTTGACATTCGCAACTACGCCCCCGCGTGTTGTGCTCTCCCACCCCCTTTTGCTGCATGATTAAGGTGGGTGAGTGATTGAGTGCGTCTGAACCGAAGGGGGTTTTCCGGTGACTTTTCCGGGGCCAAGGTTGACAGATTTTGTTTGGCGTTGTTGAGAGTTAGGCGGAGCAACCGAAAAAGAGTCAAAGTTGAATGATACAGTGAGTGTGAGGTTTTGGGTTTTTTTTATTATTGAAAAACAGAAGTAATAGAAAAAGTTTCCTAGGGCGTATTATCCTTTTCGTCTGCCATTCTTCGAGAAAGAGGATTGATTCTGGAGTACGCTGTTTTGTTTTACATTTTTTATTGGCTCCTTCCAGTGAAAGGAACGAGCGGTTGTACAATAAATGTAGAAAATCGGCAATAAATTTCGATCCGAATAGAACGAAGCAAACTATAGCCTAAATTCAGAAGGGGAACGGCTGGTCAGCTGCCTGTACTGCTAGAGTAGGGTGTGCTACAGATCGATAGTTGGAGGAAATCCGCTATTTGTCTAACCTAAAATCGGAGCGTAAGTCAATATGGGAACGAGAAGAACTAACGCTCTCTCTCTCTCTCCCTCACCAACGAAAGTAAAACTTCTCCTAAGGCAAGGCGTCGATGACCCTATGTGGAGGGGTTCCATGTTGAGCAGCAAACCAGCAGGAGCCACTGTTGCTAACAGGTTCCTTATTGAGTGCATAAATTAAGCGATGCGAAAGCGCAGCCGAACTTAATAAAGTAAGAAGAGCGCATAAATTTCGATTATATCATAAAAATGGCCTGTGCATCGTGCGCCGCCACCACATCAACCGGGCCGGGCAAAGCCTGCATGAAGAGAAGAGGGTCGTTTCAGTCACCAAACCCCGTCTCCAAACCCCGGACATCCGTTGATGGCGTTCTGTTTATGGTCCCGGTGGTTGGGGGTTAGGGTGTTTGGATTAGAAACATATTTTCTTCCCGAAAACTACTATGGATAAGGATATAAACAGCGAGGGGAACTATCGACCCCCAAGGGCCTGATGACTACGATGCCGAGGCAGAACAGCACTGCGTTCCCTTGATTGACTCCGCCACTATAAGGAAGCATATTTCCGATTCGCGGGGAATATTTTAGTACCATTTATCCCATTATTAACCGTTCTCGACGCTGTGGAATCGGTCGAAGCGGGGGGCGTGTGTGTGTGGGTGAGGGAAGAAAATAAAAACATTATAGTTGCGCGTGATTTTTATGCCCATACATCCGAGCAGGGACCGAGGTGCATTTGTTTGTCTGGCGTACTCTTTTTACGCACTCCAGATAATTTGTTTCAGCTTAAGACGATACAAGTTTTATCGAAACCCCAGCCTTATAGGATGACTAATGCAATTTCGCTTCTCACGGGAAACGTGTGTGTTTGTTTGTTCCGTTTCGGAACCTCTAACTCCGCGCCCAAGATTAACTCGCGTGGTGCGTGTTTTTTTGTGTCCCGCGTACGCTGGATCATGTTTTTACGATGATTTTTACGATGACTCATGCCTTTCCTTTAGATGAGGGGGTGTGTTGCATTGGTTGTACCTCCACGTACTGGTAATCAATCGGAAGTAGTCGCTTACGACGGATGAACCGCGCAGGGCGAAGTTATACCGCAAGACGTTGATTTATTAGCGGTTGCCGAAAAATGGCCAGCTCACCTGTCGTTTTGGGTTTGATTGGAAATACACACGAACCTCCTGTGTGGCATAGGTTTCATGTACCATACGTCTTATACGGGGCATGGGTGTGTTTGTTGACGTGTTGGAGTGAGTCGTTACGACAGGAAACACCCATATCGGGTTATATTTATTTTCTTCACAAATTTGTTTGAACACTTCGCTTGCGTCCCTTCTCAATATTTTGTGGATCTTTAGTTTTGTTTTTGTCCATTAAATATTAAGGAATAGCTTATAATAAATAGCTTCATTATATCCCACCAAAAGTTCGATTCCTCCTGTATCATAATCTCTGTAGCTCATGAGATCGTAAAACAAGTTAGAGCTCACCATTCCAAGTACTCTTCGCCTGTTAAGTCAGGATCATCATAATTAGCACAATATTATAACTTTCCATTTACATATTAATAAGTTCCTCCACATGGGATTTGCACCAACAATAAGAAAAGAGCATCAGCTGTATCAGTATCCCTGTCCTCTATCCCCAGATTTAGAATCTCGTAAAATACCTTCATGGGTGCCTAGTTTGGGGGTTCACACACATTGCCAAAGCGGGCATTTCTGGAAGGTCAGGATCACAGGATCAAGGGAAACATTATGCCCACTTCATGCAGCATGTTTCCCACCTCCCCCGCATTCCAGTGTCCCGCCGGAAGGTCAACGTTGGAATAATAAATATAATAATTTTTAAGCAGATTAGGGAGCGAGATTCTCGGCCAGTTTGTCTGCGGGAAGGTCCTGGTATTTATCCTTCCCGAAATGGTTGTAATATCTTACCCAGAGCGAAAGTAAACAGTCGATGCTCGCCCACGCCGCAACGCCACGACCTCCGCAGGATTTTTGGGTCACTCCCCCCGGGGAGATCCGATCGGGCCACTAATGAATGTACGCGCTCGGCTCGTGCCCGGCCGAGGAAACTTTTGTTCTTGCGTTGTTTGCGCGTTAGTAAATCAGTCACGTCGCGTAGGTTTTGGGCCGAGTTCTTTCGCCCCTTCAATCAATGGTGTTCCCACCCAGTGGAATATTGACCCAGAGAAGTGGTGCGTGTGTGTGTGGGTGTTTGCCTGGGAAAAGAAAATACACGCCGCTCGAGAGAAATAAGTGTCGAAGAAAATTAGGTCCCCGCGCGGTCGCCTTGGTGATTCTCTTGCTTGCTCGCTTTCCTTGAAGAAGATGGTGCAAAAAACACCGAAACGGTGTTCCAGATTTTTAGCACCCGTGAGAGAGGGTACTGTTGTTGCGCCCAGAAACTTGACGCGGCCCGTCCGACGCCCGGAAGTGTCGCCATTTCGGGTAACCACCCCGTCGTCCCGGGCGCTTCTCGCCTCACGGTGTATTTATGTTCGCGCAGATTGCGTTTCGTTCGGAATAAATATTTACACACAACAAGGAAGGAGCAAGCAGGGAAACAGGAAACAGTGCTCTGTGTGGGTCAGTCCCGGGGTCTGGTCGGTCGTTCACGTACACAATCCAGGGTGTGTGTGTCCCCGTGTCCTGCAGGACGGGATTTTCGCGCCAGGCACACGATAATCACACCGAAAATAAACCGGGAACCGAGCGCACGAGGGAGGTCGTCGTGGTGGAGACTTTATTTTTGGAGCCTGTCACGTTTTCAACCGGGCCCGGTGGATTTTAGCCGGGAAGCAGTTTGCTTGGAGGCGGGATTGGTTCGTGGAAGGAAGGATCGTCGAGTCTGTTTTATTTTCGTGCTCTTCTTTGCGAGAAGCGCCTGATTAATATTCAGAAACCGTTCTCGCCTCGTCACAAACGGCTTTAAAAATAGGTCTCCGGCGGAGATTGCTTTTTTTTTCGAAAGGCTCTGATCATAAAGTTTCGACGTCTACATTGCGCTTTATGGAGTTGGTTTTTCGGGTAATTTCGGGTGTGCTTAAATGAGGGACATATGATGTCGAGTGTTAATTACGCGTTTAAAGAGGCTTTCATCTTTTAATAAGCTCAGTGAACTTTTTTTGTGGTTAGGGTTGGTTAAATCGTGTGATTTTAGAAGGTTTTATTTCTTCATTTAGCCTCTCCTTAGGTAATGAAGGTTTTACTCTTTGTCCAACAAAACTGGTGGGTCTCGATTAGTGTTGGGTATTACGAGCGATGAAACAAAAGGAAGCTCAAACTTCTAGCAATATATGACTATCTTGAAGAACTTCTCCTGCTGGGTTCTCAATCTGCTGTCATGACTGACATGATATTGTAGTTATAGTACAA
>KZ072832.1:45666-63305 GCA_002091845.1 Anopheles cracens | reverse complement strand
GAAAAGAACTACAATTGTCAATGTAGTGTGAATATTCAGACATTGAAGTCCTACGCCAGTCTTTGTGTTATAAAATTGCAATTTAATTGTTGAATCCTTTCGATTACTATATCCATCATATAGACATGAAATCTCTCCAAACTAAACGAAACCCCCTATTCCAAAACTTCGCTGCACGCGCAGACCTGACCAGAAGCGCGCACCGGGTTCGGCAAACCAATTTGGTAGGATTACCGGGATAGGGCTTTGGGATAAATTTAAATCTGAATTATACGCGGCATACCCTGGAGGAGGTAACGTGTAACGGGTTTCGTCCGCCTGCCGCGAACCGTGAGCGCGTAATCATCGTGAACCAGCGATTCGGATTTTGACACCGACGTTTTCTTGTGACAGTTCTGTCTGCTGCTGGCCCTTTCCGCGCGAGATAACGCGTGTTGGGTTGTGTGTGTGTGTGTGTGTGTTGATACGCGATATGTGTCTCCGAGGTCAGTGTTTGAAGTTCGCGCTTTCGTATGGCTGCGGGGTGGAGTTCCGCTCACCACGGTCCGCTCCGTCGACGACCGTTTTGCATAAGTCCAGCCCCGGTGTCTGCCGGTCGCGCACTGCAATATGGCGGTGGAATATTATTTTTACGGATTAAGGGATTCCCATATTTTTTGCCACCGGCTCCACCACCACTACTCTGGCTCATTTCCCATTCGACCCGCTGGTGTTGTGCGTGGCGAGTGAACCCCGATTTTACTACATGTTATCAGCGAAACCAGCTGGTGGTGGTGTGCGTTTTTTTTTTGTTATGTGTGTGCCACTCTCTGGCGTGGAGTGGTAAGTAAAAGCCCTCTGCTCTGTAAGTAAAAGCACATGGAAATGCAGCATATTTCCACGAGCGGGAAGGCCCATACGAAATGCGGTAAAGTGAATATGATGCCTGCCCGACTGGATTACAGCTGTAAATCATCAGCTAAACTTTTGGGCCCCAGCGCTTCCGGTTGTTCCCCCCTCGTCCGGTATGTGTCTGTGTGGATGTATAATTCCTGGCGCGCGCGCGCGTTGCTCAAGGTTGTCGTTCCATTTTTCGGACACCGGGCTCCTTCCCAGTTTCGGGCTGTCGGAGGGTTTTTGTGCCCGTGGACACATTTCAAATATGCAAATTCACTCACCCATATGCAGGAATGTGTGAGTGCGGGGAGATTACGGTAAGCAGCAGCCCTCGTGGTAAGGGTAATGGTCATCTTTGTCTGCGGTACCGCCGGTGCTCCCTTAAGCGGATATATTTGCGTTTTGAAGGAGTTTTTTTCTCTTCTGTGTGTGTTTTGCCACTGGATCACCATCCCATTCGCATGTATGCGGAACGCTTGGCAGCGTGGAGATAGGGAGGCGCGCGTATTGCTGAGTGTTTTAATGCCACTGCAACAGTGCTTTGGTGGTGGATGCATTCGGGGTTCTACGTGTGTATGTGTGTTTTATCATCTTTCAGACCGTGTTTCGCGCGGCGTGTCAGTGCCCACGCCATGGAGTCGACTCATTAATGTGGAATATGCAGCCGCCGTACGTGTGTACCGAGTGCAAATAAGTAGCGTTGTCGAGATTTGAAGTTGGCTCGTTTCGCTGTCGTAACGTTGATTTTAGAAGTTATTTTTTTATGCCACAATGCAGTTTGAGGCAAATACGAAAGGGGTTTTCCCGAAAACAGAGGTTCGTTTATTTTGCGATGATTATAAAGAATATTGCTTACGTTATTTAAAGTTCCCTTTGGATGAAGGCAATATTATTATATTCAAATTTTCCTCCTTAATAAAGCAAGAAGGGTCTTTTCGAAATCCATCACAATTTTCTTTAGAATCGCATCTGTCGAGTTTTTTCACCATTAAATTAGTCTTCAAGCTAGCTGAACGCTTTCTCAAGTGCTGTTCAAATAATGATTGATTGGCGTCCGTTGGACGAATGTTTCGCTTGTGTCTCTCCAGCACCTCGAGTGGCTGCCCTGGTGCGCGACGTTTGTGGTTGTGCAGCATTCCGAGTAAATCATAGTCAGAAGCGGAACCGGATCGAATAAAAATATGCACCCAATCGAATTCTTGCAAAATTACGTCAGTGTGTGTGTGTGTAATACATCTTGCCTCGTAGTTGTCTCAGCTGCAGCACTTGAAAGTGATTTCGAACTACAGGGTTTGATTGAAATACGAGATTTTTATTTTATTTCACAAAAAAAAAACGCCGAAACGATCCATTAAAGGTTCAATAAATCAAAACCAGATAGCAGCGCACCACCACACACAGTAATCAATTAACAGGGAGTTAAATTATTTTTCCCTGTGCCTTTCTCCGATTCTGCTTCTCCTCCCGGCCCGATCAGAACACCGAGCACACATAAATTGCTATTTTTCGTCATGAATATTTCATTGTAACTGCTTCCCGGGAGCGTGCCTCTTCGTCGAACAACAAAAAAATGTGCTTGTAGTTTAAATTACATACAACATCCGTTTGATGGCGCGCACGACAAGATCAGAGCGTGGTGAGTGAGAAAGCACCACCACCATCACGGTTGTGTGAAGTGAACTCAATCGAGAAATGACCAGTGTGTGCGCGCGCCAGTTGCATTTCTGTCTCCACTTGACGTATTTGCCTCGTGTGTGCGCGCGTTCGGGTACGCACGGCATACTTGAACAGCTTCTTCCACCGACCGTTCAAGCGTTGCTGCGTGGCTCGGGCGGTTGCCATGGCGAGTAGCCCCGGCGTCCGAGTGGGTTTGACGGCGATTTGTAACGGTCGAACGCCAGAGCGTGCTCCAGACGCGCGGGGGTATGGAAAATTGGTCAGCCGAGCGATAAGTGTGTGCAGTGTGCAAAAATGATGCAAGGGGGGTTCGCAAATCGCTGCAAATCCGTCAATCACAACCCATCCCGGCTGGAGGGTATTATTGGATTTAAATGTTTAATGCATTCCAGCTTCTCCGCTGTCCGGGGGCTTTTGAAGTACGCAAGGTGGATAAACCCTTCGATTTATTTCACTACGAGAAAGATGACACAAGTCGCAATGAATCATCGGCCACCTGCAATTAACTTCGACCTTTAAACGACACTGTCCGTCAGTCGGGTGTGTCTCACCTCTTCAGAGCCACTTCTGGTCAGTATTTCAAAAGCAGCCGGTGATGCACGCGGAAGAGATAAATTCCGATTCGGCCCGACCCCAAAACCCCGGATGATAAATTCATTTCAACGATGGGCTGGAGCACTCGAGTGCGCGCACCCGGATCTCGAGAGCTTTAAAATGGGTGGGTTGCGGACAAAAATCCCACCCGGATCCAGCATCCAGCGCACAGTCTGGTCCATTTTGACGTTTTCCCCGTCAACAAGGAATCATTTCGCTCGCCAAACGCACCACCGTTGGAGTCGTTGGAGTCAGTTAGTCCACGTTTAGCCGCTTTTTTGTGCGATTTCTTCGCCCCCGTTTTCACGTCCGGTTAATATTTCCTGCTCTTGGACAGCGTCTAACAGCGTGAAAAAGAAAACAAGGAGCGTCGGGCGTCATGTGCATCCAATTTCGGCTACCAGACAAACTTTCATCGATGCCCGGGCCGACGCGTTCGTCCCGGTGCGCAACGTGTTGGAAATTGCATCCATTACCGGCTGCCGGGTTCGCGCGCGGATGTTGGCACGTTGTGAAACATAACAATAAATTACTTCCCATCGGTGATGTGTCCGTGTGCAGCACACACACACACGGACGATGTCCGAGCGCAGGTTGTCCACTTGCACCAGGATGAGGCTTTTTTATGCCCTTTTTTTTGCGTGTGTGTACACTCTTTGCACCCTGTGCATTAGAACCGTCCGTATATCTTCATCAGTTGCAGTGGCTCTTGTGGTGTGGTGTAGTAGAAAAAAAAACATCGTATCTTGGTTACGTTTGCAAAACTCGCGTTTGGCCGTGATTGGTGAGGAAGTGTAACGAGCGACTCATCAACTACAACAGCCACATGCACATGGGGGATAGTTGCAGCCTTTAATGAATAGTTGTCATTTATCTCAATGCACACACGCGCGTCGTTTCTCGTGGCTGTGGTCATTTCGACCTCGGAAACCTCAGAGCTAGTTCATGGTAATGAAGGCAGGTCGTCTAATGGGTGAATTTATGCCGGATTCGACAGGAGAGGTGGGTTTTAGTTTGTTTTAAAGTCAATCAAACGGACTTTGCACTTCACGGAACTCCATGCACCAATTGCATACTTTTAGGCGAATTGATTGAACCGGTAGGTCTGTCCTATGTGGCATGATTGAAACGACGGCTTCTTTCACGGGATGTTGTACTCACCACATCATTACTCTTCGAATCCGTGAGGTGCCTTTGAAAATAATCAATACTGCTTTCCAGCAATGAATGGGCACCACCCAGGAATGGTGTATAAGTTTGGCCGGAACATTCTGTGATGTTTCTCAGTACGTGGCACAAACTCGTACTTTCAACCAATACAGTCACATCGCGTACGGCGGAGAAGAGAAGATCTACCTCTCCGGACTTTGTTCGGGAAAAACTTTGGTCGTTATTTACTGTGGAAAAAAAAGAAAGTGTCCATCGCGCGTGTGGACGAAATGGAAAACGAACTGAAACGAATATTGCATTCAATTGTTCGAATTTCCCCCCCAGCACTGTGGAAAACTTCTACGCTGCTGTTCGGTTGGGGTCCATTCGACGATCGATTCGCTTCTGTGTTCTGTGACCGGTGATCCTTTCGTGTGTGTGTGTGTTTTTAAAAGTAATGCCAACTTCCCTGCAGCTATTGCGAGCGCGCTCCTCCAACGAATGACAGTTGCCGAGAAAAATGATGATTTTTCTTTCGCACTGTCCTATGTGTGTGTGCCTTTGTTTGCGATTCTATCAAACTGGAAACAGATTAGAATTATTTTTCGTACGAACGAGCTTCTCGGGATTGAGAAACCACGGCTGGTGTTAAAATAGAGAGCACCAGAAGCGATTTCGGGAAGCGAGAGAACCGAAATGTCATCGCACGTCGTCGACGTTGTTCGTTGTCTGCGGAACGATTATTTTTACCACTTTGCATGGTCGCTGGCAGAATGTCTTACCGCAGCCGGGGGTTTGCTTGGCACGGGCAGAAGCCCGCACCGAACCTTTTTCGCCATTCGATTTTCCAATTCCGTTCGTGAAACGAAACCGCAACTGCGCTTCCGGTGCGACAGTCGTCGTCTGCTGCTGCTGGCTTGAATGCACTGGAATTTGGTGTTGTTCTCGATCGGAATTTTTATTTTCTGCCCTTCCCGCTTTTGTGTGGTGATGGGTTGGGGGGGGGGGAGTGCCTAGGTATTTGCTGAGCAGCAAGGCGTGGAAAGTTAATCCTGACGAGCAAGAATCGAAAAGTTTCGGCATTTTATTGTGCTTTATTTTGCTGGCTACAGTGTTCGCTTCATTGGTCGGTGGCGAAGGCGAGGAACGGCGAAAATGTTTTCATCGTTTTCTTTGCTCGCGATGGTTGTCTACACTCCTTTTTATTTGCAATTGCAACTCGTTGAAGGTGGAACGATATAATGCTTGCGCTTTCCTTTCTACGTACATTCAAACCGCAAACATTCTTTTCGGCATGGAAAACATCATTGGCATTTTGCTTTGGACGGTTATGGCAATAAGAGACTTCTATTCCTGATTGATTAATATTGGGGTTTTGGTTTAGGATTAAAAATCTTAAAGTTGAATCGGTGAATCGCTTTTTTTCGCGCCTAAATGTATGCAATATATACATAAAATTGTTTTTAAACACCCCACAAAACTCTTTGAGCCATATTATCGATCCTCTTCGTGCATGTATAGAAGAAAACCATGCTTAAGAACTTATTAGAACCATTCCAGGTCGGTCAGCTTGCAGTTTACTTGCCGCTTTACTGGCTTGGAAAATTCTATCGAACGAGCCAAGCCAAATCGAATCGAAAAATTCATTGCCCTTTAGCCGATGGCGTTCGAAGTTTTTCCCGTGGAATTAGCACGCGCCTTCTTGCGTTTTCCCGTTTCTGTTGTTTGCTTGTTCTCCCCGTTCCTGCCTGCTCACTTTGCTGCGGTCAAAGTTTTTGGCCACGAAGAAAAGCGGGAGGCCAGTTTTCTTTCCGCAAGTGCGAGGCGGCGGGCGATGGTGTTTAGCTTGTTGGTGGTGAGTTCTTTTTTTTTTTGTTCGCTTCTACGTATTTTGCTCTCGGTGCCTTTTCCACTTGCGATTCGGTTCAGGGCCCGGGAAGAGAGGTTAAAATAACGTGGCGAAAGGTACGGTGCAGGTGAGCTGGTGTTGTTCATTAGGGAGCTGTGTGGGGCCCTTTTTCTCTTCCCTCCTCGTTCTTTATCTCCGCCCCGACTCAGGAGGAGCGAGCAGCACCGAGAACGAGGAAATCGAATAACAATTTGTTGGCAAAGTTTACTTGCGAAAATCAATACTTGAAAGTTTCGCGTCCGTTGGCCGTTTAATTTGACGTCCCCTGTCAGGGAAGTTTTTCTTTCCCCGCCGCGCGCTTTGCGTGGCGTGTAAAAGCTGCCGGCCGGGCGCCTCCATTTCCACGCTGGAAATTAGCGATCGTGGCCTGCGCTGGGCGGAGCAAACGAAGGTGTGTTGGTAAACAATCGAAGGCGAATGAGCTTATTGTTTTGTTTTAACGTTTCTTTTTTTTGTTGTTTTGTTTGGTTTCGTGAACAAGAAGTTATATCCTCCGGAAAAGTGCAATCGCTCAGGGAAGGTACGTGCCAAACGGCTAACATTTCATTCGAGAGAAATCAATTACTGGGGGGGGGGGGGGGGGAGTGCCTAGGTATTTGCTGAGCAGCAAGGCGTGGAAAGTTAATCCTGACGAGCAAGAATCGAAAAGTTTCGGCATTTTATTGTGCTTTATTTTGCTGGCTACAGTTTTCGCTTCATTGGTCGGTGGCGAAGGCGATGAACGGCGAAAATGTTTTCATCGTTTTCTCTTCGTTCGCGATGGTTGTCTACCCTCGTTTTTATTTGCAATTGCAACTCGTTGAAGGTGGAACGATATTATGCTTGCGCTTTCCTTTCTACGTACATTCAAACCGCAAACATTCTTTTCGGCATGGCAAACATCATTGGCATTTTGCTTTTGGACGGTTATGGCAATAAGAGACTTCTATTCCTGATTGATTAATATTGGGGTTTTGGTTTAGGATTAAACATCTTAAAGTTGAATCATTGAATCGCTTTTTTCGCGCCTAAATGTATGCAATATATACATAAAATTGTTTTTAAACACCCCACAAAACTCTTTGAGTCATATTATCGATCCTCTTCGTGCATGTATAGAAGACAACCATGCTTAAGAACTTATTAGAACCATTCCAGGTCGGTCAGCTTGCAGTTAACTTGCCGCTTTACTGGCTTGGAAAATTCTATCGAACGAGCCAAGCCAAATCGAATCGAAAAATTCATTGCCCTTTAGCCGATGGCGTTCGAAGTTTTTCCCGTGGAATTAGCACGCGCCTTCTTGCGTTTTCCCGTTTCTGTTGTTTGCTTGCTTTTCCCCGTTCCTGCCTGCTCACTTTGCTGCGGTCAAAGTTTTTGGCCACGAAGAAAAGCGGGAGGCCAGTTTTCTTTCCGCAAGTGCGAGGCGGCGGGCGATGGTGTTTAGCTTGTTGGTGGTGAGTTCTTTTTTTTTGTTCGCTTCTACGTATTTTGCTCTCGGTGCCTTTTCCACTTGCGATTCGGTTCAGGGCCCGGGAAGAGAGGTTAAAATAACGTGGCGAAAGGTACGGTGCAGGTGAGCTGGTGTTGTTCATTAGGGGGCTGTGTGGGGCCCTTTTTCTCTTCCCTCCTCGTTCGTAATCTCCGCCCCGACTCAGGAGGAGCGAGCAGCACCGAGAACGAGGAAATCGAATAACAATTTGTTGGCAAAGTTTACTTGCGAAAATCAATACTTGAAAGTTTCGCGTCCGTTGGCCGTTTAATTTGACGTCCCCTGTCAGGGAAGTTTTTCTTTCCCCGCCGCGCGCTTTGCGTGGCGTGTAAAAGCTGCCGGCCGGGCGCCTCCATTTCCACGCTGGAAATTAGCGATCGTGGCCTGCGCTGGGCGAAGCAAACGAAGGTGTGTTGGTAAACAATCGAAGGCGAATGAGCTTATTGTTTTGTTTTAACGTTTCTTTTTTTTGTTGTTTTGTTTGGTTTCGTGAACAAGAAGTTATATCCTCCGGAAAAGTGCAATCGCTCAGGGAAGGTACGTGCCAAACGGCTAACATTTCATTCGAGAGAAATCAATTACTGGTGGAGCGCGCGAGTGCTGGAAGCAGTGAGCAGCAAGGTTCGACCGAAGACGTTCCTATATTTATGTTATGTCTGTTAGGTTTGTAAGTGATTTGTGGAGAGAAACTTATTATACCTCCAAGCTAACATTCTTCCTTCGCTTAACCTAATTTCAACATGTTTGGAGAAAACTAATTTGTTCTTCTCTTTTTTATCTTTTCAGGTAAGCCCGTGCTGCAAACATACAAAGGATACTTAACATGACCGAGACGATTTGGCATATGCTGGTGGAGTGGTTTATTCGAAAAAAATCGCAAAAAGCTATAGTATATTCTGCCAGTTCACTATATTCCCGTAGTATTTCGTGCCAATTGCATACTTTCAATTTGGTTCACTTAATTTGCGCCAGAAGGTATGCAATTTTCCGTCCATATTTACGTCGGTGAGCTACTGATTGCATACGTTTAGGCGGATTGCTGCGAATTTGAGCCACAACATATGCGATGTGCATTACATGAAAGCTTTATTTGCGTTTTGTTTTTTCGCATATCCTTTCTTTAAATAAATGTAAAATAAAACGAGTTTTTTTAACTACGAATACGATTTTGGGCACCGTATTCGTAGCACCAAATCAAAGCACCAGACGGAAAAGTCTGGAAGGTGCGCTTTACTTCAGCAAGAACTCAATTCTCGACACTATATGCTCCACAAACATCGGCCTCTCGGAATGAACTATGATTGTAAATCATAAATTTCAATATTTGCGCTACCTTCCGTCGAATCGAACGAACCTTTTTCAGTTGCTTTATACACACACATACTCAAAAAAAAAGAAGAAAAGGCAATCGAATTTGAACGGCTGCATTTATTCCGCTGAGAGAGTGTGCATGAATGAACCGAAATCTCGTCCTTTTAGCCCGGGATGCAATCGGCTGCTGCAGTCGAAAATGGCTGGTAAAACACACACTCCCTGTTTGATTGCTACCCGTGCCTGATGAAGCCTTAAATTCCGTTTCACCTGTCGCGGGGAGAAGCAGAAGGGCTGAACAACACAGAGAGCAGAGACCGGTAAGAAATAGTTTACTTTCCATCATCAGTTGCTTCTGCTGCTGCCGGATTGAGGCCACCTCTTCTTCTGAGCAAGGCTTAGCATGGCCTGAAGATGGCGGGGTTTTGTTCTGTACACCTTTTCGGAGCCGGAAGTCGGAGTTTACGCCCATCGTCACTACACTCCACGGCTTCCAGGTTCTTGCAAGCACAAAGAGAGGTGCTAGGTGGCGTGCGAGATATATGAATGGTTGGCCTTGCACGCGCGCGCGCGCTCGCACCATTCAAGGGTCACGGCGGGAGGATGTTCACCGAGAAATCGTGACTTATGCTGGCGACTGCTCCCCACTGCTGCCATGATGCTGTAAAAACATCGCATCATCCGAGGCGGTGGCGCCGCGGATCCGGCTGCGAGCAAGCACGGTGCGGATAAAATAAATCGGTTAGATGCAGTTGCGCTTCCTCGATCGGCGAATGAATGCGGCCGTGGTCTTCCGAAGGGTGGGCGGCAAGAATGCAGCATGCATGCACTCGGGCAAATAATACGATTTTCGCTCCAGTGATGATGTGACTTTTCAACTGCGCTCCTGACTGCGCGCACCCGAAGAACTCAACACCTTCTGTTTTTCTTCTTCTCTCTCCTCTCCCTGTGCTGCAGCAGCCGCTCGTGTCATCGCAACTTATGGAAAAGTCAGTGCAGTCTCTGTACGACGTTCAATTCCCGCTCTCCCGGACGTACCACCTTCTCCGGCGCGTGTGATATTGTTCCGAGTCTGAGATCGGTGTGTTGGAGTGCGGGAAATAGTTTCGGCAAAAAGTTGTAACTACGCCAAACGGATGGGGGTGTGTGCAGGTCACCTTCTCTTCCCGCGCCCCAATGCACCACGAAATTGGAAATTCGAGACACAGAACCATCCGCTTTCGCTTCCGGTAGAACGGTGGTCCAAAATCTTCACAGCGCGCCCCTCCTGCACACTGGATCTAGTAGAAAGCGCAGGACGGCGTCGGCTGCTACGAACTGCACGAATTGGCTTCCCCGGCGTCGTCGTCGTTCCGGATTGTGAACGAATTTGTGACGCAGGTTATGAAGTGTGCCGGAAGTTCGAGATGTGTTCGGTCGAGCGTGTCGCGTGTGGAACACAGGAAGTGAGGTGTGAATTTTGTGCTCATCACGCTCCATTGATGGGAACGGCGCCGTTGTGTTGGGAAATTATTTTTCTCCCGCTTCAGCTGCCGTTGCCGAGAGGCGGAAACGGTGTGGAACTCGAGGTAACCAATCATATCGAATCTGAGGAGAGGAAGCTGGGGTTGCAGAATGTGGTTTTTTGCCCGAGTGTGACAACGGGTTCCAGTGCAAATGTGTTTTGTACGACGTGCTTGTGAACACTGGAATGGAAACGTTTGTTGCACATACACGATTACTATCTGGAACTGGCACAATGATGTATACTGTTAATTACTTCGAATGGGTTTCTTATCAGTAGAGGATTGGTTCGTTACTCCACTGCTAGAATTAGCGTGTTGTAATCAGATTGATGTAGCCATCGTTAAGACGAATCTCAAAGCTTCTGGTACATTTCTGGAGAAGGTCTGACATCGTCATTGTCAACGTAGTTTGACGTATAAGAAACCTTACCCAACATGTCAAAACGTTCATCGCACATCAAGACATCGCCTGAAGTCTTATTATATCCATTACCCATCCCCTGCCTGAGCACCTATCACAGTGGACCCAATCTCTGCTCCACAACTGACACTTGACACTAAGACCATCCTTGTCCATCGAGAAGTTTTGGTGTGAAAAAGGCCACTCGGTCCGTATGGTGGTTGCATAATTTCTGCTTTTGATTAAATTTTCACCTCCACGGTGTGTGTGGACTCCACCGGAACTCTGGCGGAGGGTACGGCGCAAGTCTTCAACGTGTCACCGGTCCCGATGAAGCGAAGTTATCGATGGCTTCGGCTGAATCACAGTGTCATTTACGTACGAACTTTGCTCCTGGGACGTGATTGTCCTCCTGCACGACGGACGGTGGCGCTATTGAAGCTGAAGAAACTGGTGCTAATAATAATTACTGCTCCCGGACGGACGGATACGATTAAACCGGAGAGAGTTGCTCACCTCTTCCGGGCGGAAGTGTAGCGGGTAAATTGGCTGATTGTGGCTTTGACCGACAGAAGGGACACCTTTGCCCCGACCTCTACCTCTCCCACCCTGTCATTCCAGACGAATAATGGGGAAGGTCGTGCGACACGGCACGAGTGTATCAATTATTAAATTTTCCACTTTTCCAGACGGTGTAGCAAATGCCACATCCGAAGGACCGGGGGCAAGTAACTCTTGGCATACTGTTCGGGCCCATCGCAGACGTAGCTGCTGCCGTTTGGCAGTCCGTAAGCGTCCGTCTGTGTCATGTCGAGCAGCAGCAGCACCACTGCACGCCCGATCCGATTAGAGTCAATGAAAAATTAATTACCGTAGCCCTGTGGTTCCGCTTTTTAGCTTCCAGGCGCGGTGGCGGAAAATTCTTCACCTTCCAGACGACGAACTAAGCACCGCGTATAAGTTCCCAAGACACACTTCGCAGAAGGCGTTCTACCGTCATTAAGTCCGCGTTCCCTCCGCGGCGGGTCCCTTCTCGCACATGTCACCCGCGGTGAAAGTCGTGATGAAAATGAAGTCATTTTTGCTCCCTGAATAGTTGATGCGCTGCTGCTTGCTCCTCTGCTGCGCTGCGGTCTGGTTTTACATTCACCGGTCACACAGACAGACGGATGTACATTTCTTTGGCGCACAACGAGACCCGACGAAGAGCGAGATGCACACGACCGCAGAATAGAATATTCTATCAGACAGACAGATCCGTCTCCGGGCCCGAGTCCGTTCCAACGTGTGACAGCTACTGCACACACTTGGGGATGGTGGTGGTAGTAGGTATGGAGTTGCTTGGATGTGACAGTCGGTGGTGAAACTTCCGAAACCACCGCCTGCTTAAAGCGACCCGTGTCTGGAGTGTTGGTTGGCTGCTCTCTCGTTTCAGGACGAGCTTTAAAAACTGGTGAAATGTTGAAAATGCCCAAGCATGTATCGTGGCGACACAATGTTCTTTGTGACGCGACGGTGAAGGTCAAGTTCTACCTTTTGGAGACACCGAAGAGTTCAACAAATGTAGTGAAGTTCTGGATATTAAACCGTATCCAACATCTCGGGGTAGTTTCGGGGAACGACAAGGGCATTAAAACCCACGCTGGAGTAATCATCCCAGCTCCAGAATACCAGCCAGATCTTGGCTTCTCAAGAAGCACAGTCTCTCCCAAGCATCGTGAATCCACTGGTAACGGTGGTCGGGTACGGATTTCGTCCCGGGAAATTCGCCAGAAAACCGCGAACCGCCACACCATCGCGCGACCAAAGTCATAAATATTTTACGAGCCGTAGCACACACTATTTGTCATTGTGTCGGATCGGGTCGTATCTGCGACATAGTTTTTCCCGCGCTGCTGGCGCGCTCCGCTGGTGTCAGAAACCATTTCAAGGTGTTGCTCTCCCGCTTTTCGACACTGTCGCCTCCGTCAGAGGCATAAGTTATGGATGGGCACGAGACTATGGGTTGTTCGAAATAGTACCCCCCCGGTGGATGTTATGGATGTTATTTCGGTACAAATAGGTTTGCGAGGACTTTAGGAGTGGTTTAAAAATAGACATGTCGAGGGCTCTCGTAAACGTGTCCATGATGCGGAGAATGTCACTGGATGACGCTCGTTTCAGGGTGCAATAAAATATTATCTCCCTTGGTACGAAGGATTACATCGTAAAGGAGTGCTTTTCTTATTGACAAATAATTCATCAGCTATCGTATTACACAGCGAACGGGGCCCTCGGGCGTCACCCTCTCGTTGTCGTAATTAAAAGTATAATTACAAACGATGTTTGCCCCGTGTAAATACAATCCTTCCGCCAAGATAATCCCACAAATACAAGCTCAACTTCAACACGATATCGATTTAATCCTCTCTCTCATCGACATCCCCTTTCCGGCTGCTCGTACTTGGCTTCGTTCGTGTTACTTTCTCCCTTTGAAGATGCTGCATCCATGTTCGTTCGTTCGTCGGCACGCACAGGCTGAAGGCAAGTAGCAGCAATAACAAATTGAGAATGAAAACAAACACAACCGAAAGCTGGGCTGCACAAATAGACAGATCCGTCTCCGGGCCCGAGTCCGTTCCAACGTGTGACAGCTACTGCACACACTTGGGGATGGTGGTGGTAGTAGGTATGGAGTTGCTTGGATGTGACAGTCGGTGGTGAAACTTCCGAAACCACCGCCTGCTTAAAGCGACCCGTGTCTGGAGTGTTGGTTGGCTGCTCTCTCGTTTCAGGACGAGCTTTAAAAACTGGTGAAATGTTGAAAATGCCCAAGCATGTATCGTGGCGACACAATGTTCTTTGTGACGCGACGGTGAAGGTCAAGTTCTACCTTTTGGAGACACCGAAGAGTTCAACAAATGTAGTGAAGTTCTGGATATTAAACCGTATCCAACATCTCGGGGTAGTTTCGGGGAACGACAAGGGCATTAAAACCCACGCTGGAGTAATCATCCCAGCTCCAGAATACCAGCCAGATCTTGGCTTCTCAAGAAGCACAGTCTCTCCCAAGCATCGTGAATCCACTGGTAACGGTGGTCGGGTACGGATTTCGTCCCGGGAAATTCGCCAGAAAACCGCGAACCGCCACACCATCGCGCGACCAAAGTCATAAATATTTTACGAGCCGTAGCACACACTATTTGTCATTGTGTCGGATCGGGTCGTATCTGCGACATAGTTTTTCCCGCGCTGCTGGCGCGCTCCGCTGGTGTCAGAAACCATTTCAAGGTGTTGCTCTCCCGCTTTTCGACACTGTCGCCTCCGTCAGAGGCATAAGTTATGGATGGGCACGAGACTATGGGTTGTTCGAAATAGTACCCCCCCGGTGGATGTTATGGATGTTATTTCGGTACAAATAGGTTTGCGAGGACTTTAGGAGTGGTTTAAAAATAGACATGTCGAGGGCTCTCGTAAACGTGTCCATGATGCGGAGAATGTCACTGGATGACGCTCGTTTCAGAGTGCAATAAAATATTATCTCCCTTGGTACGAAGGATTACATCGTAAAGGAGTGCTTTTCTTATTGACAAATAATTCATCAGCTATCGTATTACACAGTGAACGGGGCCCTCGGGCGTCACCCTCTCGTTGTCGTAATTAAAAGTATAATTACAAACGATGTTTGCCCCGTGTAAATACAATCCTTCCGCCAAGATAATCCCACAAATACAAGCTCAACTTCAACACGATATCGATTTAATCCTCTCTCTCATCGACATCCCCTTTCCGGCTGCTCGTACTTGGCTTCGTTTGTGTTACTTTCTCCCTTTGAAGATGCTGCATCCATGTTCGTTCGTCGGCACGCACAGGCTGAAGGCAAGTAGCAGCAATAACAAATTGAAAATGAAAACAAACACAACCGAAAGCTGGGCTGCACAAATAGCTTTCGGGTGTTCGAACAAGAAGGAAGAAGTGTATAAGGCGTAGTAATTCGTTACAGGGTGCCCCAACATGGGACGGGATTTAAAGGCGATTTTTCGTAAGTTTTCGTGAATCTCACGTTTTTGGCAGTCGATCGATCGCCGTCGCCTGCTCTCAGCGTCGTCAACGCGGCCATTGAGTCTACCAACTAGAGCATGGAATGTTGGTCAAGACACGAGGCTCTCCAAACGGAAGTCACAAAGTAGGTGAAAAAATACGTCCGCGTGCGGCGTTCTTTTTCGTTTTGTTTGCGTTTCCATTTGCGTTCGCTTCCTGTCCTGGACGGGACGGGAGAAGCATAAAAAATGTGACTTATGCACTCCCTCCCACGAGGGGGGGGTTGCCGGGTCATATTTGACCAACAGAATTATCCTAAATCAACAGAAAACTCGGAAAAATCAATTTCTGTAGCCTACGGGGCCAGGATTTTTACCGTCTTTCGGGTGGTGCGTAGGCGGTGTCCCGAGTAGGGGAGATAGATTGGAATGTGTCGCGCCTCCAACCCATCGTCCGCGTGCGGCGTTCTTTTTCGTTTTGTTTGCGTTTCCATTTGCGTTCGCTTCCTGTCCTGGACGGGACGGGAGAAGCATAAAAAATGTGACTTATGCACTCCCTCCCACGAGGGGGGGGTTGCCGGGTCATATTTGACCAACAGAATTATCCTAAATCAACAGAAAACTCGGAAAAATCAATTTCTGTAGCCTACGGGGCCAGGATTTTTACCGTCTTTCGGGTGGTGCGTAGGCCGTGTCCCGAGTAGATTGGAATGTATCGCGCCTCCAACCTACCCCCACCCCACACCATGAGCATATTTCACTTCGACATTCCATCACGAAAACTTTAACCATCGCTCAGACGCTTGACGAGCGCTCCCGTAGTGGACAAGGAAAAGCCTCCTTGTTTTCCCCGTCTTATTGAAGTCCTTCCTTTGCGCGTTGTGTGTGTGTGCATTAGCCGGGAAGGATTCTTTTACGAACGATAAAGTCAAAATCAATAACCGAACCTATTACTCCACCACCACCCAAAACACGGTGGAAATGGGTCGGTGGGGGTGGATTTATGCTCTCAAAGCCGACCGCGTTTTCTTGCCATTGCGATCATAAACCTCCTCCCGAGCGACGTCCGGGCTCCTTTTATCATTCACACCCTTACATAAGGGCGGCCGAGAGCGTTCGCGACACCTACCACCGACGGAGAAGTGGGCTTAAAGCTTTTAAGCAGATTTGAATTTGAATAATAGATTTTGTCCTCCTGCTCCCGCGCGTTGATGCGTTTTTGTGTGTTTGGGTTGTGGTTTTTTTGTCCGTCCCCTTTCTCGCCCGTGTGGACCACGCGTTGGAATGGCATTCCACGGCCGGGAGGAAAACTCCGGCGGGAAATTTCTCAGAAGGCACACTCGCGTGCGGTGTGTTTGTGTGCCTGCGATAAAGAAAAGAAGGCTCGGCGCTGCTCTGTCCTGTCCTTCGCGTTAGGAGGGCCGAAAAAATAATGTTTTGGTTTGGTTTCGGCAGGCCCGATGCGACGAGAGAGCGTGTTTGGTGTGCGCCGCACACGGGGGCAAAAGTTTTTGGAGGGAGCACACTAGAGAAGGAGTGTGAGGTTGACGTGTTCATATTTCCTTATTTCAATCAGATGTTTGCTCTCCCCCTGCCCTGTGCGACGCAGGAGCGGCGGGAAGGTTTCAAGTGAATGAACAACCCCAGCCCGCGTTAGTTGTTATTTAAAGTTGCCCAAACCAATTCCATTCCGGTGGAACTTTTCACCGGCAGACAGGGAAGCTTCTTCTGCAATCTTGCCTGCTCCATTTCGGGGGGGAAATTGTGTCCGGAATCGGGGGTATGGAAAAGTTTGGAAGGGCCGTGAAGGTGAGAGAGAGTGAAGAGCGGCATAAATTTCCTTATTATTTATTCGGCAGTGGCTGGTTCTCGCATTGGCCCCGCTACTATCCAAAAGTTTTTGGAGGGAGCACACTAGAGAAGGAGTGTGAGGTTGACGTGTTCATATTTCCTTATTTCAATCAGATGTTTGCTCTCCCCCTGCCCTGTGCGACGCAGGAGCGGCGGGAAGGTTTCAAGTGAATGAACAACCCCAGCCCGCGTTAGTTGTTATTTAAAGTTGCCCAAACCAATTCCATTCCGGTGGAACTTTTCACCGGCAGACAGGGAAGCTTCTTCTGCAATCTTTTGCTCCATTTCGGGGGGGGGAAATTGTGTCCGGAATCGGGGGTATGGAAAAGTTTGGAAGGGAGGGCCGTGAAGGTGAGAGAGAGTGAAGAGCGGCATAAATTTCCTTATTATTTATTCGGCAGTGGCTGGTTCTCGCATTGGCCCCGCTACTATCGCTGATAGTGGTACCAGCAAGTCCCATAGGCCGCCATGATCGCGACCACGTCGGCGACTGTACACCACCACCATTGGTCGCTGGGACTCTGGGCCTGCCACGACACAAGTTATGACAATAAGACTCGTTTCATATGCATGCGCGCTTCGCACAACACACAGCACTCGTCGTTCGCGTCGTTCTGTGTGTCGTTCCCGGTGAAGAAAGCAGCCAAGAAACCTCCGGGCCGGATGGCTGCAAACTGCACAACCCAGCAAATCCCCGGCACCGATAAACCACGATAAGGATAAGGAAAGAAAAGCTCGCCACGCCGTGGTCGGGCGGCCGTCCTCGTCGCCATGGTTTAGTGTAAAGTGGAATTGAATGATTTATTTCGTGTGATGGAAATAAATAATAAAATAGACGTCGCTTTTCCGGCTTTTCAACATCTGCACTGAGGCGAGCGCG
>KZ072832.1:23078-33312 GCA_002091845.1 Anopheles cracens | reverse complement strand
ATTATGTAAATCACCTTTTAATTTATATTCATAACAATCGTAAGCCTCTCTCCGGCGCCGGGTGGAGGTGGATAAAGTTTTGCTAATCTACTCTCGCCTGCCGGTGTTGGAGCATTTCCCTTTCGCTCACCGGGGTCTTTTGACGAAGTTTGGACGCACGCCCTGTTCCATCGTTATTCCTTGAACTGCGACGGCTTGCCGCGGGGAGACGTTCTTCTATCCGGTTTCTGGAGAGACGCGTGTGTACTCTAAAATTTTCCTATCCAAACACTCGACTTCCCGCGACTCCCCGATCCGATCGTTTGCTTACATTTCGCACTTCGGTTCCGGTGAGGCACTAGGTTATGCGTTGGTGATGGGAGTACGGAGAAGATTTTCTCTCCAGTTGAGTTTCTTGTGTGGAGGACGATTCCACCGGGGATGATGTGATGAGCTGCCATTAATGGAATCCGGGTCAGCTGCATCCAGAAGTGTCGGGTTCTTTCGTTTCAAACTAAAATCAAGAATAGTTTAGTGACAGGCGTCCAAAAAGAAGACGATGTTGTACAAGAAACGGTTCCTCGAGTTTGTCAATATGAAGTTTCGCTGAGGAGGAAGTACCTCTTAAACCCGGCCCTCTTTCCAGCACTGGATATACTTTTTGTCCGCCTCAAAATCAACTCTAGAAATGTGTTACCTTCAACAAAAGAACCAACCCACTTCAATTTTCTTCCGCACAATTACTATGATGGATTCCAACTTCCAACTTCCAGTGTTTATTTCTGTGCCGGGTGTGCTTTATAGCGTTCGCTTCTTGCGCTCCATATGGAAACGGGTGCACTATTTGTAATTGCTGAGAGGCACAACACACGTGTCGTGGATTGTCTGGATGGATTTCTTCCGCACTCCGGACCGAGCTGCCGGACGTCCGGCCCATCATGGTAATAATTTTAACCGCGGTCCAACAATTCATTTCTGTCAAGCTTGTGTAGCTTGCATAGGGAGCTAAAAACGCAAGGTTTTGTTACAGAGAACACTCTCTCTTGTAGTTCTTTTTGTGCGTATTTATGTTGCTACTTTCAACACATTTTTTAACAGACGCTCTATTAAGATTAGGATATCCTTTCTTCGTTTAAAAATGCAAGATGAATGTCCAGCCTTCGCTTCACGGCCCAATCATCGCCAAACACACACAAACAATAGCTTCTAAATTATTTCCATTATTTCCCAACCCAACTTGTGCGTTTTGCGCACAAATAATTGCGTTTTTCCTTTCGTCGAAACGGCACGAAACTACACATCCATCGTGTGCGCTCTCCACAATTTTGCCTACATTGTGTAATTTTTCATAAAATTAAACATTTATGCAAATTTTCCCCGTTCCAACACCGGAGAGAGAGGGGACACGACCGTGTAATGAATGATAATGAGAATCGGAAATATATCATTCATATAAATACCGGGACAACCGAGAACCGAGATGGGTGGTGGTTCGAGGGTCTTTTTCATCGTTTTTCATCAACCCTCTCCACTGCACGGGCTTGGTAGTAGCCCCCGTGAAAGGAAACTTCATTGCACCCACCTAAACAAAAACCGTCTCGCAGAGAACCGAACAAAAAAAGAAATAAGTTCCACTACACCGGGAAAAATGTCTTGTTCCCGTCTCGCTTTCTCCTCACTTGGCTCCCTTATAAATTTGCGGTGGTATTAGTTTTTTTTCCACCGTGTTTTCTTTTGTGAACGACGGCGCGCGGCGCACGCTCGTTCCAGGTGTATATAAATTTGCGGTTAAAAAGCACGAGACCGGGTGCCAAATTTTCTCATTTTCTACATCTGTGCCCTGTGTAGTTGTGTGTGTGTGCGTCTAGCGAAGTTTTCTCTAGGCGCAGCAGAAGTTTCCGCTCATTTTTCATACCATTCCACCGATATTGAATTGTGTACCAAAAATCAATACCTCTTTAGAGCAGGGATACGGAGACGGAGAGAGCTTGGGCGGCAAGGGAAATCGATAGGCGAATAAATTAAAATACCCTTTTGCGTTGTTTATGTACTACTGCCGCCGCTTCCAGCAGAAATGCGACAAAAGAGATCCTTTCCCTCGCCGAAGAACGGCGCGAAAAGTTGAAAGTCAATTTGGGCAAGTTTAACTTCACTTCCGGGTTCCGCATCGCGGTGGTGTCTGGCGTGTCGCATAAGGGTGGAGTTTTTTTTTTGTTCTTTCTCTCTACTTCTTTTTTGTCCGTTTCGGTCGGCTGAAAAGAATCGCAGAATGGGGCGGGTGGGAGTGTCGTTTATTGGTGACCTTTCGCGAGGCCATACCACTCTCCCAAGTTGCTTGCTTGACTCCTCCGACGAAGAAGGGCACAATCATACTCCGCAATCCATCAATTTCCGATACTGTCTCTCCTCCCTCGCGGACGCGCGATCCCGCTACAACCACAATTATTCATTGCGTTGAAGCATGGCGGCGAACGCAGACAGGATTCGGGACGATCAAGGTGCGGCCGTTGGGGCAAAATCGCGTTAGTGTAACCGCGACGCGTGTGCATAAGGTAACCGATTGGAAAGGATCGCTCTTAGGAAGGGGGCGCGTCAGGTGAAGCTAATATATTTACCTTTATTGCCTTTCTCGTCGAGCGTGGCGCACGGCACGGCACGGCAACAGTGATTGGAAGTCAAGGATTTTGTCGCCTCACTTGCTTACTTTTAATATGGAGAAGGCAAAATACATTTCTCCCGATGACGATGACGTCTTTCGGAAGGAAGTCGCAGAAGCGGCGAAGGTGGTAATTTATTGACGGGTGTTTGATTGGAAGGTTAAAGCGCATAAATGAACCTGAAGCAATGCGAGGGTGCGAGTTTGATTCTCTTCCCTTTTTTTGTTTCATAATTTCATTCGGTTGGTTTTAAATCACATTTGAATTATGTATGTTTGGTAAGCGAAAGCAGCAAAGGTAAATGCGCTGCATCTGTCCACCCTCGAGAGTCTTACCTCCTAACCTGATTAAAGAATTCTCAGCAGGGCACGGCTATGAATGTTTAATTGGACGTAAATGCGTCCCTGTACGTATTCGGCTAAACTGCGCAAACCATCAGGAAGAGACGAGGGTGTTAATTCCGGCGGGAATTTGTCCAAGCGGGATCAACAAACCCCACTCCAGCAAGGGGACGAACCATTTACTAAAAGTGCAGGATGTGTTTGGTAAAGATTTGAGATGTAGCTCGAGAATCTGTAACCAACAGCACATCCAGTGTTTGTGCCCGGTGTGGTTTGTTTTGCGGAGAAGTGAGTATTTGTCTAGAATTACCCGCAACCCACAGCTCCAGCTTTCGTGGCTTGTTTGTTCCCGGCTGTCATAGGAATGTGCTGTGCGACCGAGACCGAGAGGGGCAGTAGAAGAAGGAGAAAGGGAAAAAACGATACCAAGGAAAGCAGCGACATCCTAATGGTCGTTGTGTGGAGGCTTGCCATGGGTACGCTTTAGCCGGTGATATATTATGCACCGTTTGGTTCAGCGAGCGAGCACGCGGCACGTGTAGAGGCTTTTTTCTAATGTGTCTGTTATCAAAATGCGCTCCACAATCTCCTCAAACGGACGGGGTGGCCTTTTCGCCTTAGCGCTCCAATCGGCCTACGATTACACATGTCTGGTGTCCTTGAAGATTGTTGTCTTTATCGCTCGGTGTGGTGAATGCATTTAGATGAGTTTTGTCTGGGTTTTCCTCCAGATAGCGTTTCTTCTTACGATCAATTTTGATTTGAATGTCTTCTTGGAAACACTTTGCAACCATTTTGCAAGGCTCCATTATGAATTCTGGTAGATGCGGATAACACATAGGCCCAAGAATGCTTCCCAGAATCGGGCCATTCCTTTTTTTTGCTAGACAACTGATTGTTTCTGTTGAAAACATTATCTCCGTTTCGAATGGATGTAAATTTGTCATGCGCTATTCGTTGTAATTCAAGTTAAATACTTCTTGATGTAGGCATTCCTCATGGCACACGACTTGACTAGAACATCGTTCCTTGCTTACAAACAAATTTTTACACAAATGTCCAAGCATTTGTAATTGAAATATAAGCAGATTCTATTATCTGTAACTATTATAATTTATAGTAAAATTGAGCTATTCTATGCTAAGGTGCGGCCGTTGGGGCAAAATCGCGTTAGTGTAACCGCGACGCGTGTGCATAAGGTAACCGATTGGAAAGGATCGCTCTTAGGAAGGGGGCGCGTCAGGTGAAGCTAATATATTTACCTTTATTGCCTTTCTCGTCGAGCGTGGCGCACGGCACGGCACGGCAACAGTGATTGGAAGTCAAGGATTTTGTCGCCTCACTTGCTTACTTTTAATATGGAGAAGGCAAAATACATTTCTCCCGATGACGATGACGTCTTTCGGAAGGAAGTCGCAGAAGCGGCGAAGGTGGTAATTTATTGACGGGTGTTTGATTGGAAGGTTAAAGCGCATAAATGAACCTGAAGCAATGCGAGGGTGCGAGTTTGATTCTCTTCCCTTTTTTTGTTTCATAATTTCATTCGGTTGGTTTTAAATCACATTTGAATTATGTATGTTTGGTAAGCGAAAGCAGCAAAGGTAAATGCGCTGCATCTGTCCACCCTCGAGAGTCTTACCTCCTAACCTGATTAAAGAATTCTCAGCAGGGCACGGCTATGAATGTTTAATTGGACGTAAATGCGTCCCTGTACGTATTCGGCTAAACTGCGCAAACCATCCCAGCTTTCGCTTCCTATGCCACACGGAGTGTGCATGTCTAGAAGAGACGTCGCCTTGCTCTCGTGGTCGTGGTGTTAGTGTGTTGACTGGTTTCCGAAGAGTTTAGTGACACACGTCGACCGTTGACGCTAATGTTGCCCCGGCTAACCTCACCAACCGGGACCTGACATTCCACTCCGGGGGCGAACTCCGTCCGGCAGCCTGTTGGATGGAAGCGTTGGAAAAGTTTACTCAAAGACCAGTTCTGGGTGGGGAGGGCTGGAAGGACAATGGCTATCGGTGTCCGGGGTGTGAAGCAAGAAAAAAAGGAACCTCCACCCAGCATGGAAGGATGAAAACCAAATGTTTGAACTACCACCGACACTCATTCACCGCGCACGAGAGAGAAAGAGAGTCACCCTACACAAAGTCCGTGCTCCACGTTGTGCATCCAGTTGTGCGGGACCGTTCGGGCACACCCGAGACACCCACTAATGGCAGTAGGCATCGCATACACTTAACCGGCCGTATCCGGCGACCGCGCTATCAAGGTGTCAGGGCAAATCCTGCCAAATAAATTCGCTCCCATTATTTAGTTGATGAAAAATGAAAAGCCTGCTTCATCCTGACAAAGTTTTAACCTGCTCCCGAGACCCGGGGAGTGCGCGCGGGACACGACGTGGACGCATTAACTTATGAGGATCATGCTTGACTTCATCATCAAGTGGGGACCCGCTCTCCCCAACACTACTCACACTCGCATAATAGCCCATCCATCTCTTGCGTGGGGTCCGGCTCTCGCCGCGCCTGGTCAGCTTCAGTGTGTTTGGATAAGCGTAGACCACAATGATGGCGGCTTGCCTTTGCCAGCGTGGCAGCAGTAAAAATGTCACTCAATTTATTTGAGAATTAAGAAAGTTTTATTTTCTCCCCAGCTTTCGCTTCCTATGCCACACGGAGTGTGCATGTCTAGAAGAGACGTCGCCTTGCTCTCGTGGTCGTGGTGTTAGTGTGTTGACTGGTTTCCGAAGAGTTTAGTGACACACGTCGACCGTTGACGCTAATGTTGCCCCGGCTAACCTCACCAACCGGGACCTGACATTCCACTCCGGGGGCGAACTCCGTCCGGCAGCCTGTTGGATGGAAGCGTTGGAAAAGTTTACTCAAAGACCAGTTCTGGGTGGGGAGGGCTAGTAACCTACAGACTACAGACTTTGTTAAGTCCTCACTTTCTTCCCCAGCGGTAAACAAACCTCCAGGTTCACCTTTCACTCAACTATTCGATAGCGTGACTTTGATGAATTAGTCTACAAACCGGATGGCTTATGCCGGAGGAAAACCCAAAACTTTGGGAACCCCGGGAACACAAACACACGGCAGCACCACACAGAGAGAGAGAGAGAGAGAGAGAGAGTGCATGATGGCTTCCGAGCGTCTCCTACACAAAGTCCGTGCTCCACGTTGTGCATCCAGTTGTGCGGGACCGTTCGGGCACACCCGAGACACCCACTAATGGCAGGACACACAGTGCATTATTTCTGGATGGGGTCGTTGCAAAGCGGATCTGAATTCCCGAATCCATTACCTAAACGATTACGGCAGCTCGGTGGGATATATATGTGGGTGCTTTTCGGAATGAGGTGGCTTTTATGCCGTTCGTTTGGGACCCTTTCGGGAACATTCATCAGTTGGAGCGAGGCGAGGTTGGAGTTAGGATTGAAATAACTTTCCATTGTTCCAGCTGGGAACTCTTTCAATTCGATTAATCCGAGCGGACGTAGATGTTAATTTTATAATTACGTCCTAGCTCGTTAGCGCTCGGCATAGGACATCCAGTAATGTTGATTTCATTTCCGTAATTGAAGTCTCTTTCAGGGCTACCGAAAGCTATTACAAAGGATGTTTCGATAACAAATTTTTTAAAGAATTGGTGGGAGCGTAGTCGTGTTGTGTACTATGAGTTGGGAGCTAAAGTGGATTCTACAGATATAACTTGAGTGGATCTTTAAAAAAAGTAGATTTACAACCGTTCTAAACATAGTCAATTTGGTGGGAACTAGTTGAAGTAGTATACTATGATTTTATTTAGTTTAAGTTTTCATAAAAAACGAAATTTACTTATGACTCTAAAAACTTGGAAATCTCTTCTAGATCACATTTGTTGATTGTGCCACCGAACAAACCCCGTATCGAGTTCAGTAACCTACAGACTACAGACTTTGTTAAGTCCTCACTTTCTTCCCCAGCGGTAAACAAACCTCCAGGTTCACCTTTCACTCAACTATTCGATAGCGTGACTTTGATGAATTAGTCTACAAACCGGATGGCTTATGCCGGAGGAAAACCCAAAACTTGACACACACACGGGGTTGGTGGGAATGGTCCGGCTAGGAGTATGCTTGTTTGTGGTGGGTAGCTGCTGAAAAGTTGAATACCATTGTCACTCCGTTTGACATGGCAAATAAACCAGAAGCCGGGGAGCCACTTGTGTGAGAGCTGTCCGGGCGAAAGTTTTTCCGCTTTATTCGCTCATTTTTGCTTGTTAGCTAGACTTGGGGCCAAATTTGCGATGAGCGATGGAGGTGGAGGGGGCTGCGAACCCGAACCGAGCGGCCAAATTAAGCCAACCGACAGGCTAAAGATGAAACGAAAAGCTGACACATAAACCAGCAAAGCAGAGGAGCCGATGCTCCGTGTCATAGTCAACCCCGCCGACGTCGACGTGTGTCTCAATAAGTGACGAAAAACTCCCGAAAAAGGCGGCCTGCCTCGTTTTGTGTGGGGCTGGAGGAAACTTTTCCATAATGTTGTGCCCGGTTACTGTTTCCACCCTACGAAAAGCAAAGTTTTGCACCGTGCGTCCATGCGCTTTTCCGTTCGCTCTGGTGATGGTGCCTGTAGACTCTGTACATACAAAACTCGTTGACGTTGACTATCTTCGCCAGCGTAGGGAGATGCCGGAAAGGGCGGAAGTTGCTGCGTCATGCTGTGTGACAAATAAAATAAGCTCAATGCCCGAGATCTCGGCGGGGAGAAAGGAGTTTGTGTGGTGTTGCGTTGTTTTCCACGCCAAATGGGATGCTTAAGAAGCTGCTCCATGGCCATCCGTGAAGACGCTTGGTTATGTGGCGTTGATGTTTCCCAAATCCCTGCCCAAGTGCAGTTGGAACGGAACGGAATTGGCTCACTTTTGGGTCGGCGTCGTATGTGTGACCCACATAGTTGGTAACTTCAAGTCAATAAAAATCTCTTCCTCTCGACAGATGGTTCGTTCGTAAAAAGCTGAAAAAAGCAGGAAACAAAACGATCAAAAATCTACACAACACACTCAGGAAAACCCCAAAGTGTGCCATCAAAGCCGACACGTCGACGACAACGACGACGACGGTGCTTTGCCATTGATTCGAATCGTTTGCACTCCCCCCCGACAATCGAGACATGATCATGATGGAGGCGCCACGCACCTCAATATCTATCTATGATTGCCGGAACGCATAAACATAAACGCTTCGCGCCTGGATGTAACCTTACTTTTGGCGCTCGCGTGCGTCTTTGCGAGTCCCCACGCTTTCTCTGCGCTTTTATTTGTGGTTATGTGAGTTTTTTTTTTTGCTCACTTGTTCACTCCCGCTTACATGTTTTTTTGTATCACTTCACGTCGTGCAGGAAATGTCGCTCATAACGCGACGCGATGACACGATTCTCGCTGGATCGCGGCAGATAAAACGGCAGACGGCTTTTATCTTGCGCATTTTTTTTTTCTAACCCATCGTCGGTTTGGCTTGCTTGAAAGGAAACATTTTCGTTGCGGATTTAAGATAGACTTGAGGAGAAGTTTTTTTTTATCTGTTCCGGTCGTTTCCTCTACCGACACCTCTCTATTGAATACAAATTATTTCCATGCCATCGCGTTCGTCCTTTTGCTGCCGACTTCTCGAAAGCCTGAGCCCCATAAGGCGTCCGATACAAATTGAAAAATCGTTCTACAACCATCCACCATGACGCCGCCGCTCCCAGCGCGAGTGCGGTGGGAGGATAAGAATAACAGGAAAGCACAACCGGGGAGAAGAAGGAAAAAATGCTAGAATGTGTTAAAAAAAGCTTCCTCCACTCCCGAGAGCTAGTTTCATCTGGCTGGCTGGGATGCGAAAGCAGAAAAGGATACACTCCTTCGATAGAATGAACCATTCGCTCACTTTGTATGTCATCCTTTTATTTCGAACTTTTCCGTTCCTCTCTCTCTCGCGCGCTTTATCTGTCATCCAACTTGCGCAAGAAAGCGAACCATAATCCATTCTTCTCCAAGGTTTCCTCCCATTCTACTGCGCCGCTCTGTTTCCGGGTGTTCGACCATGTTCGCAATTGGTCGGAATGGCTGATTGATACTTTTCGCCCCAAAGAAATGCTCGTCCCACTGCTTGAAGATGCGCTTAAGTTACAGAAGAACGCAATGGAACAGTTTTTCCAAGCGGTTATAGCTTGTTTCTACTTCTTCTACGACTTGTTTATGCTTTATATTGTAAGCTTAGTTTTTATTTCTATTGTGATTGCGTTCTGTGTTCTGATAATTGATTTATATGACGCTAAAAGAAGTAATTTAGAAATCATTATCATGATTTTACTTGATTTGGTCCTTCGAACCGGATTTCTATCCATTTTAGACTTCAGTTTTTATTAGCTGAACAGTTCATCATCACCACTTAAAAAGCTGTTAGATCAATTATACTTCAGAAATGGCAAAATTAGAAACGTCGATTATGAACATGTAACATGCACTATGCATCTATTTTGTGTCGAATGTAACCTTTCTATTCGCATGTCAATTTGGCCGTTCTATTCATGGAAAAAGCACTATTCAATTAACCCTTCCGTCGTTGTGTACACATCGCCTCGCAACCCCTCGATTAAGCCCCCCCGCACATGATTGCGCTCATCGCCGTACGGCGCTCTCGAGTTAATCGAATTGAGCGATGCTGTTGCCAAAAACAAGTGGCCCACTAATTGGCGCGGTAATTTGCGTGGTGTGTGTGCCGAATGGATTGTGGCTTGAGTCCTTTTTTCCCCCCGGTACCGGGTTTCGGTTTCGACATTCCTTGCACACAGTATGTCACACCTCCTGGAATGCATCCAAAGGATTCGAATGCATCCTTTTCGTTTCCATCCCGGGAAATGGTTTTAATCGTGCTTGTTTCTCGCGACTCACACGCGATAAATGTAACGTCCTTTTCCAGGACAGCTGGGTCAGCTGGCGTGGTGGGAACGAATGCGAACTGGAAGCGTCAATTGTACAACATTTCATTTTCATTAGTGTAAAATATGATTAACGAGGTAACAATTGATATTGAGTGTTTTAAACGGGTAGCATTCGAACCGACCCACCCTCCCACATCACGCGCCTACTGCCGAACCTGCTTCCGCTGACAGATTTTCATTCGAATTCCAATTTTCCCAACAAGCTTTTCCCATTGGAATCTCTTTTCGGTTGTTTTACTCTCGCGTTCAGCTGCGGTGCAGTTTCGAGTTTCATGAACACCGA
>KZ072832.1:10248-23068 GCA_002091845.1 Anopheles cracens | reverse complement strand
AGTAATTAATCAAATGAAAATTATTGACATAATTGATTAACGTTGCCGAAGCCGGCCGCAGACGGATGCAAGTAATTTGCATACAAATGCAAAACGCGCCCGAGCCACAGCTGGTGCTGCTACTGCCGCCCCAGTGTGTTGCGTACGTATTATGTGGCCAGCTTCCGTCACTATCAGGCGACCGTTCCTTCCTCATTGAACTGTTTCCTTTCTACTCACGGGCAGACCGGCCGGGAAAGGTAAAAGTAGGCGTAGGAGGAAGCACAAAATGCCTTTTCCGGTGGAGTGGGCAGTGAACCCGCCTGCCATTAATCATTATTTCACCGTGTCGGCCGAGGGTTACGATTAAAACCAAACCAACAGCGAGAAGAAGAAAAAAAAACAAATGGCGTGTAAGTAAAAAATTGAAAAGGAATTTTCCCATTTTTTTTTCCTGTTTTATTAACTACCATCCGGATCATTTCCATCGAAATTGTCCCGGGGAAATGACAGGCCATGTCCGTTTGCACTCGGTCCGGATAGTAGCGCGGCCTTTTCGCCTTCTCTCCACCTCGTGCCGGCTGCTGTTGGTTTTGTGGCGAAAATTTCGGCACCGGAGGCTCTTGTTAAAAATGGTTGGTTAATTAAACTTTATGCTGTGGGTTTGGAGGGTTGCTGCTGTTCGCTCTGATGAGTGCGATACATTCCACGAACGAGAAGGGAGTAAGCGATCGTGTGACAGTGATGACGGGAACGACGAGGTGGTTGCATGGTTCGTCGGCGATTTATGATGGATTTCGTGGAAACATCGATTCCATCGCATGCTGATCATATTCAATAACCGTGAGGATTACACCGGCGAAACCATTGTCGGACATTATTGTCGTAGGTTGTAAATATGTGTGACACTGTCTGTGAATATGCAGACTGACTCGGAAGTATTCGCAAGGAATGTGCTTCGACATGTCTTAAAGCGTATTACATATACAACTATCTCATGCAAGTGCATATGAAACATAACTCTGAGATCTTCTTCAAATTGTGAAATTTCTTCAAATTTCTTGGATCGTGACATCTGTATTCATTAATATTTTGATCTAAACTCAATGTTCAGTTTCGGTTAGATCTATTCCTAGACATTCAGAAACCAATTACTTAACAAAGGACATAATCGATCTGTACAGTATAACACAACAAGATTCTCCGGACTAACCTTAATAAATAAGCACCATGCAAGTTGTTGTATTGAATAAACAACCTGCCTGCGTGCCGAAAAGGAAAGCCACGTCCGTATCCTTAAGACAAATTTCCTCCCACAACTCCCCGTGCACGCGACAGAGTCCGTCCGTTCCATCCATCCATCCGTCACTCACTCACTCGTGTCCCAATCTAGCAAGCGGATGTACCTGGACGGAATACTGAGTGGGCCGACTCTGCGGCCGTCTGTGTGCGCCCCGAGAATCCTTGATGGATTGAGACCAGCACACTGGCTGTGCTGGTTTTGATGAAAGCGCTCCAAGAAATGGATGCTCACGGAAAGTGAAATTCGAAGTTTTAGCCATTGCTAAAACTGTGCAGCCTCCAGCATAGAGAGCGAGAGAGAGAGAGAGGGCAAGGTTTCACTTGGTTGCTTCTTTTGAAATATTCGGAGCGCCCGAAGCTTCTCGGATCCCCGTCCGTCCTGCCGTGTAAATTTCCACTCCAATATTCCGCTCATGGTTTTCATCACCTGCAACACACGACGCAGCGCAACGGAACATCCCGGCTTCCACTCGAGCCGACGACACGCACGACATGGTCGCTGTGCTCGGGTGAGGATGGATGCTGAAAGCAGCCCAAAATCCTTTGATAATTTTCTCCTCGGTGGTGGTGGGCAGTTCACGTACGCACCTGGGCAAAAAAAAACAGAAGAAAAAGCTTTTTCCCCAGCTCCCGACAACGGTCCGGGGTCTCGGAATGGCAAGAAATTTGTTCACCCGGCGTGAGGTGTTGTTTCTTACAGCGAGACCAGGAGCTAAGGATGTTTTAAGAAATAGAGGAAAAAAATAACATCCGACACATTTTGGGTTTCCGCGGTGAGCGTCAATTTTTAAGGAAAGCGTGTTTGCTGTAAGCTTCGCGCGCTCCGTTGCTGCTTGTGCTTTCGAGGCACGTCGGCCGTATATTGACTGTTCCTCCAGCCAACATCCCGGCTCCACCTGTCGCGTCGCTTGTGTTCCGCTACCTAACCGAGAGAGGCCTGTCCCTCTCAAGTATGCAGCAATATGATGATGCCCCGGCTCTTCGATACTTTATCGCCTGCGTTCCGTTTCGCTAGCTACGAAAATTGGAGGCAACTTTTCGAGCAGGAGGCGCCAGGTACCTGACGAGACTAGAAGCGTGATCTTCGAGAGCGAAGATGCCTGGAAAGCAAAAACTACTAGCGTCTTTTAAATTCCTGCACACCGTACACGTTTCGATACACGATGATGCATATTTCGATGATAGTTTTTTTTCTTCTATTCTCATGCTTTGGAGATGATCAATTTCGCAACACACGCGATCGAAAAGCAAAGAGTTGGGATGCAGAAAGTTTTTCCAAACATTCCCGGAATGAACTCACCCGAGGTGTTTGGCGTTTGGAGGGTGTCATTGAGCTTGCTCGGTTTCTTGTGAACCCCGGCAAGCGAAAGGACAAAAAAGCCCGCTGGTGGTGGCTGCTTGCGTCATGAGATAAAAGGAAACCGTTCCGTTCAAATTACAACCTCCCACACCGAAACCGGGCAAACTTCCCGGAAAAGTGTTTCATCATCCGGCAGGACTCCGGCAGTGGCCCGACGCCGCTATTACTGCGTGCAATCAATTAAGCGACTGTGTGGTGGTACTTTGGATCTGTCTTCCAGCGGCGTGAGCAGCTGGGTGGATATTAGAACAAACCCGATAACTCGCTTTTAAATGCTTTAAAACAGTGTGACAAAACAGCTAAATCGATTTACTATGGATCGATGAGCACGCCTCCGGATCGGCAACCGAAATGAGCTGCCTAATGAGCAACGAACGGTGGGATCAATTAATTAGCACGACCATTTACGTGCTTTGGAGATGATCAATTTCGCAACACACGCGATCGAAAAGCAAAGAGTTGGGATGCAGAAAGTTTTTCCAAACATTCCCTTCCGACAAATGAAGATTGGGCACATATGGAAGATGGGTTTGTTTTTGAGGATAGAGATCAGAAGCGTTTCCGTTGGAGAATGTGTTATTGGAAAGGAAAGTTTGTGTGCAGAAGTTACGTTGCTTGGAGTTAATAGTGTATGCGTTTGCCAAGTGTTTGCGTATCCTAGAATCAATCAATCTTTGCGAGGTTTTGCCATCTTGGGACTTTTGAGCAAGGTGCTTTTTTCTATCATTCTGCTTACGAAAATTAATGTTTACCTAACAAGCTGACTTGTTATCTTGATTTTTAATATTCCTCACATATTGGAGACCATCTTTGATATTGGAACATCGAAAATCTCTTCCGTCTTAGATTTGAAAAACTAGCGCAAACATATTTCAAATTGAAATTTCGTGTTTGTTCTTTAGAAGAACACTTTTTTGTGGCAACAGCCACCAGTAATGCGCCACCAACACCATAATTAATCGCCGCTTATTATGTTCGGTCGTTTACTTGCTCTGTCCACAAACTTCACAGAACTTTGCAACAAGCTCGCAATTGACGCAATTTTGTTGCCCACAAATGCAGTCGCCGTTGGGGCTTCCTGCTGTACAGCTTGCTGCAGTTGTGTCATGCGGTTGTGTCGCGATAAGAAGCTGTTCCTCCCGGTCGTTAAACAGCCCGGAAGTATTTGCTAAATGACTGTTTATTCTCTTCGCCCGCACACCACCCGGGTGATCGTTTGTGTGCAATCATTTTTAGTCCCTTCAAAGATAGTGCCCAAGGATTTTGAAAACTTTCCCTGCCGTGTAAATTTCCACTCCAATATTCCGCTCATGGTTTTCATCACCTGCAACACACGACGCAGCGCAACGGAACATCCCGGCTTCCACTCGAGCCGACGACACGCACGACATGGTCGCTGTGCTCGGGTGAGGATGGATGCTGAAAGCAGCCCAAAATCCTTTGATAATTTTCTCCTCGGTGGTGGTGGGCAGTTCACGTACGCACCTGGGCAAAAAAAAACAGAAGAAAAAGCTTTTTCCCCAGCTCCCGACAACGGTCCGGGGTCTCGGAATGGCAAGAAATTTGTTCACCCGGCGTGAGGTGTTGTTCCTTACAGCGAGGAGCTAAGGATGTTTTAAGAAATAGAGAAAAAAAATAACATCCGACACATTTTGGGTTTCCGCGGTGAGCGTCAATTTTTAAGGAAAGCGTGTTTGTTGTAAGCTTCGCGCGCTCCGCTGCTGCTTGTGCTTTCGAGGCACGTCGGCCGTATATTGACTGTTCCTCCAGCCAACATCCCGGCTCCACCTGTCGCGTCGCTAACGATAGTGGAATATCAAAACGCTTCGGCAAACGAAATTAAACATTCATAAATTGAAAAAGATTTTCCCTATCGCTCTCGCGCCTGCTTTGTCGGCTGCTGCTGCTGCAGAGATTTTCCAGCTCCGGTGTGTTCATGATGTCGTTTAGATTGGCGTTTTGTGGTGGTGTGAGACGCTGCGTGATCCTGCCGCGAGATGCACAGGGACAAACGAAACCCGTGTCCATTAGATGGAAAATATTTGCCACGATTCCAGACATGTCTCGCCGCCGGGAGCAGCGAATCTTTATGATCAAAAATTCACGCTGTTAGAAGAAAGCAAAACACATCGCTCAACAAAGACCGAATTAAATAAATAATTTGTGTTACTTTCTCATTCACATTTGCGATTAGTCGTCTTCGTCTTCGAACATTCCCTTCCGACACAGCGGTGACCGGGCGTGTTTACCTTCTTAACAAACTTCACAAAAACGGAAGAGAAAATAAACAGAAAAATCCATTTCCGTTTTCCAGCGCCAGTCTTAGTGTTCCCATTATCACCGGTGTGTGTGTGTCGGTGTGCTTTTTTCCAACACCAAAACCACCTTGAAAAGATCAAGCAATGAAGGTCCTTTTTTCTTCTCCGCCGCTTCCCTCCCAGAGTGTGCCCGCTTGAATGCACACAAACTTTAGGTACATCTTAATGTAAATTAGATTTTCACCGTAGCGTCACCGTGTTTTTTTTCCAGTGTGGGAAGTTCTACTACAGAACGTTCTACCTGGACGAGGAACGAGACGCCCTCTACGTTGGTGCGATGTAAGTACAGCTCATTCAATTCAATGTTTACTGGGATGTTTAATAAAAGTTTCAGCATCCAAATTCTCCAGATCGATTTCGGTTTTATAACTTAGAATCGAACTTACGACCACCATCGTGTTGAACCGGAACGCTGTCGTGAGACTAGGAAATCGGTGAAGATAGATGGAGTAAAATGGAAATAAAAGCAAACACTCTGTGCAATGCAGTGCTAGGGTTAGAAATTTCGAAAAAAATGTATAGTTTGCTACAAAGGATCCAGTTTTTTGTGTACGTTTGACATGCTTTTTTTATTAAATGTCCGTCACAACCTTCCAAGAGTACATATTTCCGTTCTGTTCCCTTTCGCAAGCCCAAATAGAAAATCGAAAGAAACTGCAACCGATTCGGAACGATATTGACAGCTTGCGGACGAAGTCTGTGGCGATCCTCCACACCGAGACACCGGAACCTGTTTCCCGTAATGGATTTCTTTATTGAATTTAATGCATACTAAATGAGCTGGCTGCCCTGGTGCGTTTGGGTTCCGTGCCGTGCCGGTGGTGGTCGGATGGACAAAGCGACAGATTGAGATTCCATCGAGGAGAAGAAGTGATTGTGTGCGTGTCTGTATGCTTGTTTGTTTCCTTCTCAGCTTCTCGAGTAAGAAATCCCACCTCTTTCAAAGTAGTCCGCTCCGCTGCCGGAGTCAAAGTCAGTGCAGAGTTGATTACGGTTTCGATAACTTCAGTAGCACGCAGTTGTCCACAAGCGCTCCATGTGTCACAGTCGCCAAATGCTCTTTCTCTCGGCTAGCTCCGATTTCGATTGCAGAAGGATAGAACCTCGTCGTGAACCTCTCGACGGAGACTATAACCACACTTTAATCACAGGTCTAGACGAGGATTCTGTGAAGTCCGTGCGGTCCTTCAAGTCGTCACGGCTGTCGATTGTGTTTTCTCGGCTAACGGACGGGACCAGCCGTTGTCTCCCGAAGTGTCTTGATGCTCGAGATATCCGGGATACGCTTGGTATCTCTTCCGCGGGGTGAGGTGTGCCTCGTAACCGTAGCCATTCGGAATCGAAATCCAATATAAGACAATTCCCAGATGACAGGTTCCCAATCACGCGCTCGTGCTGTACCTCACCCTCGCTTCCCGACTTCCCGTCTGCACAACAGTCGTACAAAAGTTGCACATGGTTTCGTTGCTGCCCTTAAACACAAAACTCGCCTTCTTCCGTCCGGAGAGGGTTCGTGCTGGTCGGTCAGCGGTTGATGCTGCTGGCGTATGTGCGTTATTAGTCCCAACCCGAGGGAACTGTGCCCCATCGATGGACCAAATGGACCTGAAACATAACCCACAACACCCACCCCGGCAGAGCACTCAATTGCCGCTGAGTTTTGGGGTTTTTCCGAATAGGTAATATTCGGTCGAAAATGACTGCAATAGTGGTGGTGGTGTGCGGCCTGAACTCTCTCCTCCCGGGAGTTCGATATCTCCGACCCAAAAGTGACCTGTTTGGGGTCATTAGATAACGCTCCGCTTCGCTGCCGGTGTGTTTGTTCCCAGCAGATTTGCCGGTATTTAAGGGGCCGGCATTGTGTTTTGTTGCGTTTGCTTGCGTTTTCCGGCAGCAGTTCCCGCTTGATGCGCACCAATAACGTAATGTGATTTCTTTATTTTCCTCAAAGCGAACCGAATGATAGGGACGAAAGAAACTGCAACCGATTCGGAACGATATTGACAGCTTGCGGACGAAGTCTGTGGCGATCCTCCACACCGAGACACCGGATAAAGAAACTGCAACCGATTCGGAACGATATTGACAGCTTGCGGACGAAGTCTGTGGCGATCCTCCACACCGAGACACCGGAGCCTGTTTTCCGTAATGGATTTCTTTATTGAATTTAATGCATACTAAATGAGCTGGCTGCCCTGGTGCGTTTGGGTTCCGTGCCGGTGGTGGTCGGATGGACAAAGCGACAGATTGAGATTCCATCGAGGAGAAGAAGTGATTGTGTGCGTGTCTGTAGGGTTTTTTTTCTCGTTTGTTCGTTGCGCCAAATCTATAAGTAGGTGTTGTACCCGGGATTGGTTGAGATACTCCTCTCGAACGGTGGAATAGGTTGGCGTAATGGATAAATGGTGTCGTTTTCGACGCGGTGAATTCGTTCCTGGATCAAGACTCCGATACACAGCCGTCAGCCCGCAACAAAGTTCGTTAGACGCACGGCGACTTCGGAAACCGATTGCATTAATTATTGATGGCCAACCTCTTGGTCGGGCCCGCCACATCAGCGTTCGATAAAAATAAACACATTAAATCGTACCCATCGGCGGGTTTTGTCGGGGTTGGAAGTTAATTAACTTCGGCCGGGTTTTATGCCGCTTATCTGTTGTGGGAATGATAAAGTAACGCAGCGATGAAATAATTATTTTATAAATAATTTTACATTTTCTTCCCTCTCGTTTCGCAGACCATGTCCGGGAGTTCCAGTGTGGGAAGTTCTACTACAGAACGTTCTACCTGGACGAGGAACGAGACGCCCTCTACGTTGGTGCGATGTAAGTACAGCTCATTCAATTCGATGTTTACTGGGATGTTTAATAAAAGTTTCAGCATCAAAATTTGCCCGATCGATTTCGGTTTCATAACTTAGAATCGAACTTACGACCACCATCGTGTTGAACCGGAACGCTGTCGTGAGACTAGGAAATCGGTGGAGATAGATGGCGTAAAATGGAAATAAAAGCAAACACTCTGTGCAATGCAGTGCTAGGGTTAGAAATTTCGAAAAAATGTATAATTTGCTACAAAGGATCCAGGTTTTTGTGTACGTTTGACATGCTTTTTTATTAAATGTCCGTCACAACCTTCCAAGAGTACATATTTCCGTTCTGTTCCCTTTCGCAAGCCCAAATAGAAAATCTCAAGAAAGATCCCTACAAGAAAAAAATCACTGCAATAAAACTGCGTAATTTCGAGGTGGTCTTTCCCCATCCCACGTTCGCACGGTTAAACGTTTTCAAATGTAACCGATACGCACGGTTTCCGGTGCGAATTTAGATTTGCGATTAGTCGTCTTCGTCTTCGAACATTCCCTTCCGACACAGCGGTGACCGGGCGTGTTTACCTTCTTAACAAACTTCACAAAAACGGAAGAGAAAATAAACAGAAAAATCCATTTCCGTTTTCCAGCGCCAGTCTTAGTGTTCCCATTATCACCGGTGTGTGTGTGTCGGTGTGCTTTTTTCCAACACCAAAACCACCTTGAAAAGATCAAGCAATGAAGGTCCTTTTTTCTTCTCCGCCGCTTCCCTCCCAGAGTGTGCCCGCTTGAATGCACACAAACTTTAGGTACATCTTAATGTAAATTAGATTTTCACCGTAGCGTCACCGTGTTTTTTTTTTTGTGCTGTTCCTTTCGCATTCTTCGTCCACATTTCCTATCGATGGTGGGGGTGGCGAATGCCGGCACTTTGCCGGAGATCAAACGAAAGGTATGGGTGCCCGCTATCATAGTGTTGCGCTGCGGCGGCGACTACGCGATTGCTGCAGTGTGTTCGCGCTGATTTTCGCCTCCATGTCCGGGGAGGTGTGAGTGTGCCATTATGCGGAGAAAAAGATGAGAGTTTTAAAAACTGTTCAAAGATTCCAACACTGCAACGAGCGCCCCTCCCGAATCCTTATCAATTTACCGCACGGCGCGCAGGAATGGGGAGAGAAAAGGCGCACACAGAAAAGGAAGTTCGAGCAAAAACGATAGTGGAATATCAAAACGCTTCGGCAAACGAAATTAAACATTCATAAATTGAAAAAGATTTTCCCTATCGCTCTCGTGCCTGCTTGGTCGGTTGCTGCTGCTTTCCAGATTCCTTCCTGAGATTTTCCAGCTCCGGTGTGTTCATGATGTCGTTTAGATTGGCGTTTTGTGGTGGTGTGAGACGCTGCGTGATCCTGCCGCGAGATGCACAGGGACAAACGAAACCCGTGTCCATTAGATGGAAAATATTTTCCACGATTCCAGACATGTCTCGCCGCCGGGAGCAGCAAATCTTTATGATCAAAAATTCACGCTGTTAGAAGAAAGCAAAACACATCGCTCAACAAAGACCGAATTAAATAAATAATTTGTGTTACTTTCTCATTCACCGCCGCAGTTAAATTACAATCTCTTCAAGCCAAAACTTTCCCGAGAGGCGGATGATCGCTGTGCCATAATCAAATCCGTTGATTTGCAACTATTCTCGCTGAAACAACTCATTATGCCGTCCCCAGATTGGTATTCTTGTCACTGTTGCGCTGCTCTCGGTTTGATGGACCGAGGGGAACCGGGTTTTTATCACTTTAAATCCGTTTGCTTCACTGCTTCGACACGTTGCGGGTGTCTGGGCGCGGCACTTGCAGTCTAGTCGCTGAGGGAGAAGGCGCAGACAAAGAAATTGGGATGCGATATAGATGCCGTGCTATCGAAGACAGCGCTTTGCACCTTCGCGAAACTGACAGCATTTTACGAACGAAGCACTCTCGCTCCAGTTCCTGCACCATTCAACCGCGTCACCAGCGGCAAGTTTGCCCGAAGGAAAGTTTACACCATCACCTCCACCATGAGAAGGACGCCGCGAAGGCGTTGGATCGTTGCGCTGCACGATGCGAAAGAGGAGCAAATAGACACACGCAAGAGAAAAAAACAAAGCGAACTCTCATTAATAATTTTATTCAACCATAATTATATTACGAAATGAATTCTCGTCTCGCTCGCGAACTCTTTCGCGTCCTGGTAAATGACACAGCCTCTCCGACAAGAAACGCGACAATCTGGTCGCTGCGAGGGAAGTGCCCACGAAACGATCTCCGCTCCGCCAACTTTTTCCGGCGGAAGTGGAAAGTTTTGTTAGTTAAGTTAATGTGTAGCGCTGGGAGGCGCTGTGTGACGTGCGTGGTGGAGGAGTAGGAAGTGCATCTCCTAAAGTGTGTGCTCTTGCATGTCGCTTTTCTTTGCCCTGCTTCTGCTGCCGTAGGAGGACATACGTCGGAAGGGACGTCCTCGTTCAAAGGGGTAAAAATCCGGCGTATAATTTCTCAACGTTCGGTTCTGGGACGCAAAACTTGAAGAACGGAAGAGAGAAAGTTGCCAGTGTCGTGGTACTTTGGTTGGAAGATTTTTGCAACTTCTCGCTCGATTTTCGTGAATTTTTCAGTACGTGACACTGAATGTCCTTTGCAAGATTTTGGTTTTGGTTGAGTTTTTATGAAATTTTCTTGGAAAGACATTTTCATGAAAGACCATTATGAAGATACTAAATGGTTTTTGAGATATCCCTGTGGTATATGATGTACAATAACACAATTTTGTGAAATTATATGCTCTGGAACGAAATTTCAGACATTTCTTAGACGATGTTCTCTCCCCACCTAACGACCGTTGTGAAAATCCTTAAACGATATTGGATTTGGTTTGGTTTTCATCGCCTTACTGAGTGTTGGCGACACTTCCTCGCGCTTCAAAGCAACCGACGGCCGACCCTCCCGTATGTTGCCACGTGCCCTAAATGTCCCCATTTCCATCGTATAAGCTCTCCCCTTCCACGTACGCAGCAGCAGCAGCAGCAGCAGGGAGATTTCCAGCCATGTAATACCACTGGATGGTCAAACAGGAAAACGATCGCCATTTCCGTTACGGTACCAATTTGTGTGTGTGTGAGAGTGTGAGTGTATGTGGGGGGGATTATTAGAGGAAAAAGTGGTCGGGATCTGCTTGGAGTTAGGAGGAGAAAATTACTCGCATGTGAGTATGTGACCAAACGACGGAACACAGTCCGTATGTGTGTCCCCGTCAGGGATGGTTGAAATTCCGGTCGCGTGCGTTCCACGTTCGCCTTTGAAGTTGCCAGGGTTTCCGTCACGCCACCACACGGTGGTGGCTTCGCCGGGTAAGGCTGCGTGCAGTACGAGACACCTCCCCCGCCCAGTCCGTGCACCTGGTTTGTGGGTCTAATTGAATTTATTTTTAATTACACTACCGCACACTTTTCCTTCGCGCGCCGGCACGTGCTCTGTTTGAGAAAGGATCGGAAAAGCCGCTTTAGCAGTTCCAGGCCCCCGTGAAGGGAGGGTGGGAAAGTCCAGTTTTCCCCCAAACCGCGCTGAAAATAGCAAAAATATCTCCAACGAGAGTTACATTCATCCCAATCGTTTGTGGTCATGCTTGTGTCGGGAGAGAGTATTGCGTTTTCGCTAAAGTTTTACTTTTGGAGCTTAGTGTTAGTGTGTTACTGAACTGATTACTATCAGGGGTGTGTGTGTGTGTGAGCATGGGGATGGTTCCGGACATAATTGCGAAAACTTCCCCTCGATGGTTTGGTTGTTGTGTTGCAGTTTTTCTTCCCGCCGCGTGCATTTTCCAAACGGCAATCGGGCACGAAACAAAAATTCCTTCTGTTTTTCCCTGCAGGACCACAACCAGTGCTCTCTTCCTCGCTTAGACTCCCGCTCTGACTTCAGTCTGGTCGGACGGTGCGACAAAATTGTACACCTGTACACTCTGTACTCTCTCTCTCTCTCTCTTCTTCCCCGATATTACACGCTATCTCCCTCCACCGGAACGCAGTTAAACATACACAACAATTAGTGGTTCCTATTGCTGCTGTTGCTGGTGCTGTTTGCTGATTGTGCGGTATCAAGATTGTTGTTACTGGTGGGGATTAATTGGAGCCCAAACGTTGCGCTAATGAGCGGCAATCACAAACATACTGGCCGCCGTTGTTCTGTACGCACGCCGACGACGACGACGCGGCCCTACGCGAGCCGATTGCATGCACAGGAGGCCCCCCCCGGTTGTGCCCGTTGCAGTGTGGCCGGTTGATAAATGGCTAGCTTTATCGAAGTTACCGTTTTACAGTGGTCGCGTTGGGAAAGCAATTTTCCTTGCGGTTTTGTTCTCCTGTTCTTTTTTCTCCTCCTGCTGCTGCTGCTGCTGCTGGTGGTCCTCAACGCGATGACGTATTGCGGTTGTGGACGTGTCATGAAAACAATTTCCCGTGTGCCTGCAGTGAGTGGCTTTTCCGTGGACATTAAACTGTGTCCGATAAACGGGGACGCCGCGTGCATGTCGTTACGAATAAAGTTCTAATGGCAGTGGCGAAAGGGGAAGTATTAGCAGATTATTACACTAATACTTGCAATAAATCTTTGAGCCGTTTATGGTACGCTCGGTTTCTCGGTTTGATGAAGCTATTAATAAGAGATTTTGTTTAAAGAAAACACTATTAAAGCTTTTGTTTAAAGACTGCATATGCTTGACATAAATTTAACAAAGCGCCTAAAAGTATGCAATCCTGCAACGCCATCAACGCCATAAACATTAAATATTTGTTTCACGAAGCAAGCTAGAATATTTAATTAAAAATATTGTACATATTGAGCATCTGTCACCTATTTTCCTCGGCTAATAGTGTCGCCAGACTGATTCCATTTTCTTCCAGTTTTTCACATCTCAAATCCATCCACACGCCACGACTACGAGAGCCTTAGTCCACTGCTCGTTTGCCGGGTTTGATTTCGGAATGGGATTTTGATGATGTTTGCTTTCCTCATCACT
>KZ072832.1:0-10238 GCA_002091845.1 Anopheles cracens | reverse complement strand
TACATTTCCTGCAGTTTTACTCCTTCCGCGTCGTTTGCTTTCCACATGATGGCGCGCCACAAAACGGCTACTCGCCCGTGAGTTTGCATCTTAGATTTGATGGGACGCACCCGTTTTACGATGGTGGCGTCGTCGAGGATCATAATTGAAGCCCCCCCCAGGGGGTGTGCATTTCGTGCCGAAGTGAAAGCTTTTAGTGGGTAGGTTCGGTTCGGTTTATGTGCATACACTCCCTGGGGATGGTTTTGCGCGCAAACAAACAGTTCTTCGAGAAGGACCATCGCCAGTTAGCGTGCGTTTATATTTCTCGCTGGCATGGGCGTGCTCGCGATGCATGATGACCCATGCAGAGAAGCTGCTGCTGGTCGCCGTCGCACTGTAAAATATGGTGATTTAACTTTACTGCACGCGCGTCCTTGTCCGCTTGCCACTGGAACGCGAACCGTTCGGCGGGAGTGATCATTTGCAAAGAGTTATTTAAGAGCAGCGCACATGCAGCGTCGTGATCCCTTCGAAAGATTTGTTTTACTGCTGCTCCCCGATGGCGTCACCAGTCGCTTTTATGAGCTGATGGAATGATCCACTGTTCTTTGTTCGTTGTCGAGGACGATTGTTTCCCATGCAGTAAGTGTTCTGTGTGCATTGGTTGGCATAAAATCAAACTGAAGTTCACTGGATGCATCAACACGATGATGTGACAACATGAAATAAAATTCGAATGTGTCTAGATGCCATCGCGGTTTTATTGAAATAAAATGTTTTATTGCTGTAGCAAAATCAATACCCAGCTACAAGTTTCTCCTGTATTTTCAAGCATTTTCCATTTCATCATTTTCACATCAGTTTTCCCGATGAAATTTACGGGCAAGCGACCCTTCCCGCGGCTTATTCGAAAAAAACAAGACCGCCGATGCATATCCTTCGTGATTAAAATACCCCATTCAACTGTGCATGTTGGCAAAATAATTGAAATTACCTTCGTTAGCGGAGATGAATGAGAGACGGCACGCGGTGGCGCGAAGGTGAATCCACGTCGATCGCATAGACGAGCGCACGAATATAGCGCAAGCAACCCTTCCGGATTACGAAAATATCAGATTCCAGTTTCATGCCCCAACCCTATACGGCCTGCCCGGGACTGCCTGGATGCTCTGAAGCGCGACTGGGAGTGAGCCGTTTGAAAAATGCCTTTTCTTTGTTCCACCGATCGTCTTCTTAGGTGGCTTGTATCCATCAGCGCTGTAAGGACACGTGACAGGCTCCCGCTTTGAGATGATGAGCTGCGGAAGTGAAGTGTATTACGTTTTGGCATGGGGCGCGAACGATGGTTCCTCTATGATCCAGCTCGCGGCAGGCTTCAGGGAGGATTATGTTACCAATTAAAATGTTCGGTTGATGTTGTGAGGCAGGCGCATCATTCTTGAGCAAAGTTTCACGTACGTTCTAAATTGATATCGTGATGTTTGAGATAACCGATGCTCTTGCAATGCATGATGTTGAAGTAAGTTGGAAGGTTTTTTTTCCTAATAGATGTCGCTAGAGGAGCTTAGTGAGTACACCACCATGAATTGCCTACTTTTAGGCGTAATTATCCCGAAAGATTCCATTAAATGTTCCTTATTGACAATTAAATGCAGGTATTAGAAGCATTTGTACGCAGAAATCGTCTCAAACAACCAGAACCACCGCAGAAGAGCGCATCAATTCATATTGCTCAATTTTATATTCAATACAATCCACTTGGATTGTTATCGTCCACTCCGAACTGACAGCTGGGCAAGTAGTGCAGCCTAACTCCAAAGCCATCATTGCGTCCGTTCCATTGTCAATCCTATCGTTTGGAAGCCGGTCGCCGGAAGTTTGGGGCTTTTTTCCGCCGTGCAACACTTATCCTATTTTGCGAAAAATCTACCACCCCCCGGGGGGTGCCAGTTGGGTCACGGAATATCTGGGGTTAGGAACATCCGGGTAATGCCCGGTGTGTTGTGTGGATCAAAGCCACCCACTGCGCTGTAAAAACTCTTTTAATCAACATATTGTCCGTTCGGGGAGCGAGAGGGTGAAGCAATAACAATAAAGAGCTTCCGAGGTCAACCCTCGGTCGGCGGGCGCCCACCGTTCTATCCTTTGTATTTTGGGTAGGCATATCGACCATTTGCTTGCTCGCTCCACCCATCATCAGTATGGTCAATATGCGTTTTATATGCTGGCTCAATCGCCCAATCGATTCGCCATTCATAATCCCTTAAACCCCCTCAGGGGGGGGTAGGAGGACAGTAGCAATGCGTGTACGGTCGACCCTTCAAGACCTGGGGGGGTAGAACGGGTTCCACCGAAGGGAGAAAAAACCCGAACCGAATCGTGTCGATAACACACCGTTACAAAACCCCATAAACCATTGGGTTAAAACGGTGGTGGAAGGAAAAACAGGATGAAATAAGAACTCGCCAAGAGAGAGAGAGAGATAGAGAGAGTATGATGGGAGAAAATGGGGAGATCGAAGGCACTGGCAATGGGCGGAAAGGATCTTGGATGGATGACACCTATTTGTTGTGGATAAAAAGCAGCAACCCACCGACATTAAAAGGGTTTTTTTCTTGCTCCACATCACGCCCGGTACAAGAAACCGTGGCACCGTGTTCTGGTGGACGGCCGCTGCGTTAAAGCGTGAATAAGCGCTCGGAAGGGTTATTTTCGATTGTGTCCGAAGATAAAATAGAGCAGCGCGCAGTCGGGCGTGCTATTGGCGTGGGCAGGCCAGGGCCAGCCAGCCAGGGTGATGAATTAAAACGACGTGGCCGGACGGTGTGCGTGTGTGGGGCACCTCCACACACGTGTGAAGAAAAGGTGCGCGCATGAGTGCGTTCCGAGCCTGATCGGATCGGAGAAAGAGGCAGACCGAGCGGGCTGCTCTTAGTGATTCATCGCGCACACATGATAAGGGATGAAAATTGTCTTCTGTGCAGGAGAGAGAATGAGTGTGTGTGCGTGTGCGTCGGAAGGTGTCCTTCCTTCGGGCGCTTAAGGGCTGGGGGAAGGATGAATACTGTAAAATATACCACAAAAACGAGAAAAAGTGTCTCTGATAAGCCCGGCGGGAGGTGTGTGTGTAGGTGCCACGCTGGGACTGAGAGTGAGCTGGCAAAACACTACCACACAAAGGCAAATCAATTTTCCGCCGGTTTGCATCGCAGCCTGTGGGTGGTGGTGGTGGTATTCATTCGCACCCTTTTTAGGGGGATCCCTGTGGAGTGGAAATCGAACTCCGGCTGTCACGGAAGCACAGGGATATGTGTGTGTGCTGCTCGCTGGAACAAGCGTGTGAAAACGCACCACATGCACGGGTAGAAAGGACCCCCCATCTTAACCGTCCTTCATTTTCGGGCAGTGTAAATATTCCCAGTGCAAAATTTCCCTAATCTTCCCGCTGCTCTCCTTGTGAGTCCTGCGAGTCTCGAGTGAGTCCAGCAGGAGCGACGGCTTTCCCGGCTGCCGCCTAATGAATACAAATCGCTTTTTCCCTTGCTCCTCCCGCTGCTGGTTTCTTCGTGTGGCGCGTGCTTGTAAAGAAAATAGGAATTCAGAAGATTCCTCTTTACACCTTGTCCCATTCACGCGTTTGAAGGCGTGGAGTGTGGAATGTCTTATGGGAAAGGGTGCGTGGTGGTGCACAAAATGGTTTAAATGGTTTCCGACGTTCGGGGACGACGGACAGATCGCGTTTGCGCTCGCTTCACGGTACGCCGGAAATGGACGTTTGCTTTACTGCAGACAATGTTGATTTTCTTCTGCAATTTCGCTCCGAAGAAAAACCCGACGGAACGTGCTCGGTTTTGTGTCTGGTGGAAGCTATCTTACGATAGGTGTTTCCAAAGTGATTCTACTCGATTAAGAGTGTCATTTGTTTCGGGAAGAATAAAGCAAATATAAAGGCCTGTTAATGAAATCCACCTCCGTGCCAGCTAAGACTCTGCTGCCTGCTCTTTTCCCTGCGCGCGCGTGCGGGGAAATTCATTTCCCGAAAAGGAAGCGCGCTGCGACAAGGCATTAAGTGCTATCTTGTTAAATGGAAAACGGGAAGAAGAATGGACAGCAAATGAAGTAATTATGCGGAGCTCTCTGGTGTAAGGTCTGGTGTGGTGGGTTTTTGGCAGAGAAAGGCGGGTCAACCGTTTAACCACTGCAGTATGCGTTGCTGTAAAGCGCACGCCGACTTTTCTGTGTTTCCCTTCCGGTTCATTTCAACCCGGACACCTGGTGCAATCTTGTTGTGTTAAGGATTGGATTGGATTAGAGAATTAATCGTATTTTCATTTGATATGATTTTGAAGATGGACGATTCTTTTCATTAGGAAAGCAAACAGAGTACTCAATGAAACGCTTGGAGAACATATTTGTCTTTAGCATCTCAATCTTCTGCGAGAAAATATAAACTAGTTATTGAAAAGTTTAAAACGCTTTATAAAACGTTGTAGTAGCAAGCATAGAATATATTTTTTCGCAAATTTAGCTTTTCAGCCCGAAAGTATGCAATTCAAATGTATTTTAACGCATCATTGTCAAATCTTTCATAAAAGCAAAGATATAAATAGCTAAAAAATGATTTTTATTATTCACCCCTCTATCACAATCCCACCTGATACAATTATAATCGATTACTATCCCACTCCATTGGAGAAAAACACACACACACACACAAACATAACCGTTGATTGTTTGTTGATCCGATTGGACATTTATGTTACCTTCCCAACTCGTGTTCTTCCATTTATCTTCGTTTCCTCGATTTATGCTAATTTTACGATTTTCAATAACCATTCCTTCCACCATAATGCGCCCTCGGTCGAGAGTGGGAGTGAAAAACTTTACGCTCTCCATCGCTTCTCCATCTGATGCCTCCGTCAATTTTGTGTGTGTTCCTTTTCTTTTTGCAACCACTTCAGCCAGCGAACGCCAGCTGTTGCTGTTCATAATTGAGAGTCGATTTTATCAATTTCAACTTCACACATCCATCCGACGCACAATCCAGAGGGGACTTACGGAGGAAGTGAAGCAGTGGAATATAAAATGTGTCTTAAAAGTTTGGTCCATTTGTGTTCGCTTATATCCCTAGCTTAGCTCAGTAAAAAATGGAATCCACTCTAGACAAAAAAAAAAACTTTCCGAAAATGCACACGCTGCGGTGGAGAGTGGCCGTCGCGGAAAGTGATTGAGCATTTCCGCTTCAATGACTTGTTCGTCCTTCTTTTTGTGGACGCCAAATTAAATTTACGTGAACGCGAGAAGATTGCAAAAAGTTAGTTTCTTTGAAGAAAAAAATCACTTATGCTTCAGTAGTTTCTTCATCGCGATAAGAACTACGAAGCTTCCTGTGATACGTGGTGCGACCGATAAAGATATCTTCACACAATCGTTATCAACGCTCCTGGAATCAGTTCCCACTCTCGTAGATGCGACGAGGTACATCAAAGATTTATTTTATTTGATGAGCTTATTAATTGGTATTATGGTTCATTCCACACGCATCGTCCCTCGCAAAGGAATGCGGATCCGATTATAACTCCCGTCCATTGTGCTGCATAAACGAGAAAAGGGTCCCAGTTGTGATATGCGTGTGTACACAAATCAAAGCTCCGGGTGCTTCAACTCTTTCGGAGCCGCCGCCTGGATCGCTCTTCAAGTGGCCGGACCCTGTGGAGTCGTCGCTCCGGAAACGAAGTAATTAAAACTTTCTGATGACTGGCCGTACGTTTTTGTATCGTAAAATCCCTTCTATGAATCTCAAGTCACCGCTCAAGTCTGAGCGGGGGGAAGGTGCAAATGTGGAGTTCCGATAGCCGGTCGGAATTTGCTAAATAGCTAAAGTTGTACCATAAATCCTGTTCACGAACCATAAAGTTATCGTCTTCCGAAATGGCGACGAGCTCGAGGAGATCGCCGCCGTCCCCCCCGGGCTGGAGTGGCTTGCCTGCCTGTAAGTGGTCGTTGGTGCATGACCTGGAAAATGGCCGCCTTCTGGCTGTGACCTTTCGGGGCGAGCGCGCCGCCTCGAGGTTTCATTTCCGACTTGCTTGCTCCTCCAAAAGTCATCCCTCCTTCCCGTCACAGGACGGGGATGATGAGGCAAGAAGGAGGAGCATGGTTTAATTTCCCTTCCCTCTGACCGGTCGAGCTTCCTCCCTCGGTCGAGAGTGGGAGTGAAAAACTTTACGCTCTCCATCGCTTCTCCATCTGATGCCTCCGTCAATTTTGTGTGTGTTCCTTTTCTTTTTGCAACCACTTCAGCCAGCGAACGCCAGCTGTTGCTGTTCATAATTGAGAGTCGATTTTATCAATTTCAACTTCACACATCCATCCGACGCACAATCCAGAGGGGACTTACGGAGGAAGTGAAGCAGTGGAATATAAAATGTGTCTTAAAAGTTTGGTCCATTTGTGTTCGCTTATATCCCTAGCTTAGCTCAGTAAAAAATGGAATCCACTCCAGACAAAAAAAAACTTTCCGAAAATGCACACGCTGCGGTGGAGAGTGGCCGTCGCGGAAAGTGATTGAGCATTTCCGCTTCAATGACTTGTTCGTCCTTCTTTTTGTGGACGCCAAATTAAATTTACGTGAACGCGAGAAGATTGCAAAAAGTTAGTTTCTTTGAAGAAAAAAATCACTTATGCTTCAGTAGTTTCTTCATCGCGATAAGAACTACGAAGCTTCCTGTGATACGTGGTGCGACCGATAAAGATATCTTCACACAATCGTTATCAACGCTCCTGGAATCAGTTCCCACTCTCGTAGATGCGACGAGGTACATCAAAGATTTATTTTATTTGATGAGCTTATTAATTGGTATTATGGTTCATTCCACACGCATCGTCCCTCGCAAAGGAATGCGGATCCGATTATAACTCCCGTCCATTGTGCTGCATAAACGAGAAAAGGGTCCCAGTTGTGATATGCGTGTGTACACAAATCAAAGCTCCGGGTGCTTCAACTCTTTCGGAGCCGCCGCCTGGATCGCTCTTCAAGTGGCCGGACCCTGTGGAGTCGTCGCTCCGGAAACGAAGTAATTAAAACTTTCTGATGACTGGCCGTACGTTACGGCGAAAGTTACGAAATTCGCCTCGAAGTATGCAATCCATTGTTTTATGTCTTTATCAAGCCAGATTTGTTCTTACATCATCTGGATAATGATTACTTTCTACGATCTTCTGCAATATTATTGTGAATTCAAATTTCCTGATACAAAAAAACACACACGCACCACATCTTTTCCCCAGCTTCCGCTCGGTGAAACCCTCCGGGTCACATTAATCTATTACGTCCCCGGACAGTGCTGCAGTACGTCCCCTGAGAGTAATACATTTCTGCCGGAGTCAACATACGGACAGCTTCCGGGGAGCATTTTTGGCATTTTTGTTTTGTTTTATTTTTTCTACTAAGATCGCACACACTGACCCTTTTTTCCGAGTGAGTAAAGAGCACCCTTTCATCGCTGCGTAGAGCCGTCCATAGTCATGTGTTATTACATTGTAATACGATAGATTCTTTTCTATCGCGGCAGAGCAATTTCCGACGGTAAGGAATCAGCAATTGAAATATATTCCACTCCCTGGGGAAAAAGAGCATTTATTTTGGAAAAGAAAGGAAGAAAAACCCCGAATCCTGCAGGGCAAACATTGAAAAAACATTGCGCTCATTCAATCATCGTGGCATAAATAGATATTTATTTCATTTTTTTCTTCCCCCACACGGAATCGGTCAGAACGAAAGTGCCTCCCGATGTTTGCTTATGTGTTTCAATTTTTTCCCACCTACCCTCTATGTCATAAATCCAAATTAAGCCTGTCGAGAGCCGAGAGAAGCGGCTTCAGTCAAAAGTGCAAAAATAATCAACACACTTCAAGTTAATAAGAGAATGTCGTCCCGTGCCTGCCGCGCACTCGGTCGCTCGTTGGCCTCGACTAATTTGTCTGAATACGAATCAGTACAGCATTTAGCTTCTATTCATTTCAAAGTTCCGGACATTTTTCACGCTTAATTTTGCCCTTATCTCAGTTGGCCGAACTTCTTCGCTCGTCCGGCTCCGCCGTAGTCGCCCTTCCGTGCGACACACTTAATCCTCGTCCCCCCGCCAGGAGATAAGTGGAGCAAGAAAGTAACAACAGCAAACTGCTACAAAAAAAATTGTCTTAAAGGACACCGCCGCACCAGAAGCGGGTACGGAAGCGAGAAAAATTTTAATTGAAATTTATGACAAATTTTCCATCCCGCACAAATGCGGCGGCGTTGAAGCGCAGGTGGCACTACGGGTAAAAGCTTCCGTATTGTATGCTTTTGGGTTTTTTGTTGTGTTTGCAGCGTCGGGGGGAAAATTGGATAAAAGCAGTCAGCGTGAAGAGGATATTCGTGTTCCTCCGTCATCTTATTGAAGGAAACTCGGGGTGATGCTGCTGCGACCAGAGAAAAAATCATCCTCTCTGTGAGATGAACGACATTTTCTCCGGCAGCCCCACCAGCGAGACTGGTACGAGGCTCGCGATCCTTTTTTTTCATGCTGCCTTTTGCAAGATTATAAGTTGATCCATTGAAGGTAAGCACACCTTTTGTGTAGGCTCTCGCTGTGGACAGCCGCTGAAAAGGAGGAAAATTTATTTTAATTTATCAATTCCGGCACTTGCCTTAACCACATCAATGTGTTTGTAATTAATGTTCGGTTTTGCTGGTGAGAAACATTTTTTTAGAAATGTATTCAACACTGTAAGGAACTATCCACAGTTTCTGTATTTTCCTCTTCATGGCTGAGAAGCTCGTAACTAATGAAATAGATACTGGGAGGAATTTTTTTCCGAGTGAGTAAAGAGCACCCTTTCATCGCTGCGTAGAGCCGTCCATAGTCATGTGTTATTACATTGTAATACGATAGATTCTTTTCTATCGCGGCAGAGCAATTTCCGACGGTAAGGAATCAGCAATTGAAATATATTCCACTCCCTGGGGAAAAAGAGCATTTATTTTGGAAAAGAAAGGAAGAAAAACCCCGAATCCTGCAGGGCAAACATTGAAAAAACATTGCGCTCATTCAATCATCGTGGCATAAATAGATATTTATTTCATTTTTTTCTTCCCCCACACGGAATCGGTCAGAACGAAAGTGCCTCCCGATGTTTGCTTATGTGTTTCAATTTTTTCCCACCTACCCTCTATGTCATAAATCCAAATTAAGCCTGTCGAGAGCCGAGAGAAGCGGCTTCAGTCAAAAGTGCAAAAATAATCAACACACTTCAAGTTAATAAGAGAATGTCGTCCCGTGCCTGCCGCGCACTCGGTCGCTCGTTGGCCTCGACTAATTTGTCTGAATACGAATCAGTACAGCATTTAGCTTCTATTCATTTCAAAGTTCCGGACATTTTTCACGCTTAATTTTGCCCTTATCTCAGTTGGCCGAACTTCTTCGCTCGTCCGGCTCCGCCGTAGTCGCCCTTCCGTGCGACACACTTAATCCTCGTCCCCCCGCCAGGAGATAAGTGGAGCAAGAAAGTAACAACAGCAAACTGCTACAAAAAAAATCGTGAGGATGAAGGTTTCTTGGGGAGAGCTGTTCGGTGATGGGAAAAAATATATAAAAAATCAAGTCTCAAAGACGTGTCTCGCGTAGTAGCAAACGGAATCCGGTTCCGTTTGACATTCGATCAATAAAATGCTTTAAAATTGCAACGTCAGCACGTCGAAAGTTACATATCCTCTATAACATCCGTATTTTCTATTTCTCATCAAAGCATCTGTGATGCATATTGCATACTTTACGGCGAAAGTTACGAAATTCGCCTCGAAGTATGCAATCCATTGTTTTATGTCTTTATCAAGCCAGATTTGTTCTTACATCATCTGGATAATGATTACTTTCTACGATCTTCTGCAATATTATTGTGAATTCAAATTTCCTGATACAAAAAAACACACACGCACCACATCTTTTCCCCAGCTTCCGCTCGGTGAAACCCTCCGGGTCACATTAATCTATTACGTCCCCGGACAGTGCTGCAGTACGTCCCCTGAGAGTAATACATTTCTGCCGGAGTCAACATACGGACAGCTTCCGGGGAGCATTTTTGGCATTTTTGTTTTGTTTTATTTTTTCTACTAAGATCGCACACACTGACCCTTTTTTCCGAGTGAGTAAAGAGCACCCTTTCATCGCTGCGTAGAGCCGTCCATAGTCATGTGTTATTACATTGTAATACGA
>KZ072831.1:236214-248161 GCA_002091845.1 Anopheles cracens | reverse complement strand
ACTTTCGAAGGTTTTTCGACGAAGCGACAACCGTTCTGCTTGTTTTGCTTTGTTGTGTATGCATTTTTGGAACAGTATATATAGGTTTTTTTGTTCAACAAACAACTCCAGCCCGAGCTAGGAGCAGGCGCGTGTGTTTGGCCGACCTTTCCCAGAGCGGTGCTAGTAGTGAACGGAAGGATTCGATGCACCGAAAAGGAGAATTTTGCTTTTGACATTTCTAGCTGCGTCCCTCTCGGCCGAATTCGCAACCGGTTTTGCGGAGTGGACGGGCTTAATTTTTCGAAAACAGGAAAAGGCGTCGTGTTCGGGGAGAGTTATGTGTGTGTGGTGTTCAAGATTCGAGTGTTTTCTGGGCTTTTTTTGCGCGCACACACACGAAAACGGGCCAGCACAAATCAATTATGGCCTTGGCGTATTGTGGGACCCGAACGATCGGCAGAAAGTCGCTGGAGCTGAGACTGGTCCCGCTGGGTCGAAATAAAGATATATTTCAGAACGCCTGAATGCTGAAGTCCGAAACTGTTGGATACTTTCGGCGCTCTTCAGCTCCGTTCCCAACATAAAACGGATGTAGGATCATAATTCTTCCAAACGAAATCCAACCCACGGCAGGTGGAATGTTAACGTCCGCCTGTTTGCCTACGTCTCGTTGCACGGGTTGGGGCAAACAAGGATCTACTTTTCACACCCACGTGGCCCACCCGTTGCCAAATTAATCCGCACTGCATTGCAATCCCGTTCGAGAACTAGTGGAGGGAATGGCTTCGTTTGCCTCCCGCAACGCTCAACGCGACCCGGGGCCCGTGTAAAGGATTTGACCTCTCGGTCCGCAGAAACAAGTTCTGCGAGCAGGATACACCGGCTCGGCGCGCTCGGCGAGCTGCACCATGGCCAAGGCGCCAGTCGCACGTCTTGTGACTCGCCCGAAGGCATCAAAAGTTGCATTGAATTGACGATAATGACGATGGGTTCGCCTCCCTCCCCTATCGATCGATTGGATCGCGTCGATTATCGGCCGCCCCGGACGGGAACCATTTACATATGCGCGCCATTCTCGCCCATTCACCGTTGCTGCGCTTCGAAGGGCGCTTGAACGGGTGAACCACCCCCCCACCCCACCTGGTAGTCAGAATCTGCATCTTTAAATCGGCAATAAATTAGTCTAGGCTCGGTGATTATCACTCTGGCGTGGCTCAGCGTTTCGTTTCCAACTGTTCGACCGGGTCGAGGGATATCGGATGCAACCGCTAAACCACACGCATTGCGTTGGTGCGTGTATTGGCCCCCTCTCTCGCTCTCTCTCTCTCTCTTTCACCCTCAGATGCGGTCACGGGACCTGTTATCATTCCGTCAGCCCCGCAGCGCTCGACGCAAGGTTTGTTCCTGCTCTTTGTGGCGTTCTAAACCCCCCCTACCGTATGATTTTACACGGCTGGATGCGAAACCGGAGGTTCGTCACCTAGGCGGCACTCAAATCGATGACATCTTTCGTGATCGCGGGACGGTGGAGCGGGGATCGAGCGAAGCCCGGAGTAATGAAGAAGCCCCGCTACGCAGGATGTCAACCGGTTTTGGCGGAATGATTCTGTTGAACCGCCCCGGGGCGCGATCGTTTCTCGCTCGTTCGCTAAACGATCGCTAAACTCTGCCACGTTGGCCGCTGCGCGGTGCGCTGCGATCGGTGATGTCACCGTATGGTAATCGAAACCGCTTTTTTTTGTCGTTGCCGTGTCCTTCTTGTCTTTCGCACACGGTGCGCTATTTTTGTGTCTTTCTGCGATGAGTTTTCTTCCGGTGGGATCCGGCCGCGGGTCAGCGGCCCCGGACGGAGCTCGAGAGCGCCGTTTCGCAACGGGCGCCCCACAATTAGTGTTGTCGCTTCCGCTGCGAGCCGCGTCAAGGTGACGAAGGCCACCCCACCTGGTGCTGGTGACAGTCTTCAGAGCCACCTACTCGCCGCACGCCCATTTGAAAACCTAAGCGACCCGCCACCCTGCTTAGTGCCTTTCGGTGTTAGCAACCACGTCATCAGCGAGTGGGAGCGAGATAGAGACACCCGCTCAAGTCGAGCCAAAACGGGCGCACTGGTAGCATGGGGATTGACAAACAGAACATGTACAAACCGCCCCTGATAAACGTATCCTATATTGTATAATTCGTTATTGTTTATTGACATATCGATAATGTTTACAACATAAAATTTGCACATTAATTCTATGAAGTCAAAAAGTGAATTGAACTGATACAATAGGAAATATGTTTTTGTACAAATATGATGCACAAATATGTTCTATATTTTTATTTTGTATGTATTATCAAAACATTCAGTTCAATAAAATAATTTAAACGTAGAATGTGAATTCAACAAAGGTTATTGTATGTCTCCAGCATGTTTCCCAAATCTTTCTCAGTATGTATTTCATCGACTTGAAGAGCTAGAAAAACATAGAGAAAGCGAAAAGAGTTATGAAATACCTGGTTATGATTCAATGGAACAACGTTCTTTTGAATACCACTGAGGGATCAGGGATGTAGTTAAAACTCTGTTAAAAAAACCGGAGCACCACCCGTTGTGATGCTTCGAAAAAATCGGCAGTTTCGGACTCATCAATTCCGTTCGGTTCGCCGGTGGCCGCGAGTTGAAAATGGCAGCAACACTCGTGTGGCACTAAAGTTTCATCTTACTAGAACGGTTTGAAACTTTAGGTTTGGTTTACAGTATTAATTTTGAATTCAAGCTTAAATTAACATGCTTATTTTGCACTCTACTATCCGTGCACAATATGGAATGAAAATTGCCCAACACTCTGTCTCGGGAAGCCAGTTTCGCAACAGCTGAAATCACGCACAGCCTCCCGCTGGAGGCAACATTCCGAAAAAGTAGCAACTGGCAGGATGATTGACCTTAAGATCGACCCACAACCGTGCGCCGCTAAAACCGTCCGTAACTCCCACTTGCAGCACCGAAACGATCGGCCACAGGCGGAGTTGTTTATGCTCTTGCCACAACGCGCTCTCGCGCACCCGGGGCGGGAAAACGTTGCGCGAATATCTCTCCCCAGCCGAGAGCGTGAGTGACCGCACGGTGGTGCACTGCTACACATATTCACGGTCAAACGCAGCGAGCAAACGAGCGTGCATTCGAACGTGCTCGACGATCGTTTCACCTTTAAATCTTACGCTCTCTTTTCTTCGCGATACGCACGCAACACGGACGCGCAAAGATCGGCTCTCGTGAGATCGAAGTTTGACGGCTTCTTGGAATCTCCAGCCATACTCCCACATTGCCCGATCGTCGACCACTACGATTTGGGCACGCTACTCTCTCTCTCTCTCCCTCGATCGAGCTTAATCCGTGGCGAAGTCGCGGAGCGCGAGAAAACCACGAGATCAGTCTTGTCCGAGACTTGGAGTGAGCTGGAAGTGTTCTGACCCCTCTAGTTTGTAGTGGAGCAGCCGCAAAAAGGAAAAAGGCAGGAAAAGAAAAAAAACGCAGTGGTGTTGGGAAGCAAGTTGGCTCAGGCGGCTCCCCGTTGGCAGAGCAGTGTGTAGAAGACAGGGAGCGACACTTGGCTGTAGCAGCAAATACCGACACAAAGTGCAAAGGTGTGCGCGAGATTGGCTGCTGCGGGATTAGAAGCGGCTACGTCGCGCGGTGGAGTCGATTCGAAAGTGTGCGCTCGCAGGCAGGCGTGAGTGAGTTTGTGATTTCGTGCGAATTTTGCGGATCAACATCTCAAACAGTGTGTTTTCGAGCAAAGCGAAAGAAAACGATTTTCTTCCACCGGGTGTTCCAAAAGTGCTTCGGCTTCCGAAATAGCAACGTGCAACGTCAAGGTGCTTAGTGCCGTGAGTGTTCGCCGAGAGCCGGAAGGCGAGTTTTCTTAAAAATTGGAAAATAATACCGAGCAGGTTGGTGTGTCAAGCGTTAGCAGCTGCTTCGAAGCGCATTGGAAAGTTGGAACATATCGCTGTCGGAGCGGAGGATCGATCGATCGGGTTTTCTGTGTGGATACTGTCCGTGTCGCGTTTGTGGATTGCAACATCGCCGTTGACTTGGCTTCGTGACCAGGGATCAGCGAATCAAACCGAACCGACGAACCATCCCGGTTGCCCGCGTTGATGGCCAGCAAGCAGCCATGGTGAAAAATGGTAAGTAAGCGCGAGATCCGCGCTCGCGCTGAATATCGTACCACGGCCGTGAGACGGAGCAAGAAAACGAAGCAAAACCAAAAAAAAACCGGAGCACCACCCGTTGTGATGCTTCGAAAAAATCGGCAGTTTCGGACTCATCAATTCCGTTCGGTTCGCCGGTGGCCGCGAGTTGAAAATGGCAGCAACACTCGTGTGGCACTAAAGTTTCATCTTACTAGAACGGTTTGAAACTTTAGGTTTGGTTTACAGTATTAATTTTGAATTCAAGCTTAAATTAACATGCTTATTTTGCACTCTACTATCCGTGCACAATATGGAATGAAAATTGCCCAACACTCTGTCTCGGGAAGCCAGTTTCGCAACAGCTGAAATCACGCACAGCCTCCCGCTGGAGGCAACATTCCGAAAAAGTAGCAACTGGCAGGATGATTGACCTTAAGATCGACCCACAACCGTGCGCCGCTAAAACCGTCCGTAACTCCCACTTGCAGCACCGAAACGATCGGCCACAGGCGGAGTTGTTTATGCTCTTGCCACAACGCGCTCTCGCGCACCCGGGGCGGGAAAACGTTGCGCGAATATCTCTCCCCAGCCGAGAGCGTGAGTGACCGCACGGTGGTGCACTGCTACACATATTCACGGTCAAACGCAGCGAGCAAACGAGCGTGCATTCGAACGTGCTCGACGATCGTTTCACCTTTAAATCTTACGCTCTCTTTTCTTCGCGATACGCACGCAACACGGACGCGCAAAGATCGGCTCTCGTGAGATCGAAGTTTGACGGCTTCTTGGAATCTCCAGCCATACTCCCACATTGCCCGATCGTCGACCACTACGATTTGGGCACGCTACTCTCTCTCTCTCTCCCTCGATCGAGCTTAATCCGTGGCGAAGTCGCGGAGCGCGAGAAAACCACGAGATCAGTCTTGTCCGAGACTTGGAGTGAGCTGGAAGTGTTCTGACCCCTCTAGTTTGTAGTGGAGCAGCCGCAAAAAGGAAAAAGGCAGGAAAAGAAAAAAAACGCAGTGGTGTTGGGAAGCAAGTTGGCTCAGGCGGCTCCCCGTTGGCAGAGCAGTGTGTAGAAGACAGGGAGCGACACTTGGCTGTAGCAGCAAATACCGACACAAAGTGCAAAGGTGTGCGCGAGATTGGCTGCTGCGGGATTAGAAGCGGCTACGTCGCGCGGTGGAGTCGATTCGAAAGTGTGCGCTCGCAGGCAGGCGTGAGTGAGTTTGTGATTTCGTGCGAATTTTGCGGATCAACATCTCAAACAGTGTGTTTTCGAGCAAAGCGAAAGAAAACGATTTTCTTCCACCGGGTGTTCCAAAAGTGCTTCGGCTTCCGAAATAGCAACGTGCAACGTCAAGGTGCTTAGTGCCGTGAGTGTTCGCCGAGAGCCGGAAGGCGAGTTTTCTTAAAAATTGGAAAATAATACCGAGCAGGTTGGTGTGTCAAGCGTTAGCAGCTGCTTCGAAGCGCATTGGAAAGTTGGAACATATCGCTGTCGGAGCGGAGGATCGATCGATCGGGTTTTCTGTGTGGATACTGTCCGTGTCGCGTTTGTGGATTGCAACATCGCCGTTGACTTGGCTTCGTGACCAGGGATCAGCGAATCAAACCGAACCGACGAACCATCCCGGTTGCCCGCGTTGATGGCCAGCAAGCAGCCATGGTGAAAAATGGTAAGTAAGCGCGAGATCCGCGCTCGCGCTGAATATCGTACCACGGCCGTGAGACGGAGCAAGAAAACGAAGCAAAACCAAAAAAAAACCGGAGCACCACCCGTTGTGATGCTTCGAAAAAATCGGCAGTTTCGGACTCATCAATTCCGTTCGGTTCGCCGGTGGCCGCGAGTTGAAAATGGCAGCAACACTCGTGTGGCGGGTGAAGCAGACGAACTCGAAGAATGGGAGATGGAGAATTGCCAAACCGTGCCAGTTGGTGTGGCGGTTTGGGAGCAAGTGGCTCCCAAAGAAGAAACAATCAGAGATTTATGACGAACGGACGAGGGGCTTGTGCGTGGTTTGATTTTGGCAGATAACAATGTTGCAATGTAATCTAGAAAAAGACTGAAAGGAAAAAAATGTGTTTGTGGATGGGTTTGACGTTTGATGTGGTTTAGTAGCCAACAGTGAAATCGAGTTTAAGCTTATAAATGAATTCGATATTCAAGTTGAAGCAGATGGTGATTGGAGTACATAGTGTTTGAAATCTACAGCTGGAATTGATTTAAAAAATTGAAGATTAATTTGAAAATTCCAATTATGTTGGTATTCATGAATGGATGGTTGACTAGTTTTGTAAATTAAATAGAAATGCTATATCGAAAAGAATGTTAATGTGGCTTAAAATAAACTGATTTTCCGATACTGACGGGGCTCCTTCGGTTTAATTGGTATTCCAAAACTAGTGGCCAATGCCTAGCGTCAGAAATAGTTATAAACAAGTTTTGGAAAACGGTTTATACCCGAAGAAAATTTTCATTTTTTTTTCAACATTTTTTAAATGTTTGATAAAAAATCATATAAATAAGAAAATCCAACAAATCTTCGTTGGCGAGTGATATGTTCGAATTTGTGATCCATGTACTCTCGCACTCTAAAACCCGGGGAGCTTCACTTGGATTTTGGATGGCTCACGGATCAAATCTGTGCTGCATTACTATGCAACTGTTTCACTCGTTCAGTGTGCCAGAGCCTCCGCACGGCGCCATCGGTGAGTTGCATTAATATTCAGCATTAGAAAGCATAAGAAACCGTCCGCGCCATCATCCATCATCCCGTCCATCCGTTCGGCGAAGGCGGCGTGTAATTCCGAAAATTACGCTCAAACGCTAACCTACATAGCGTTTGACGATGGCGATTGGCTGTTTTTTTTTTCTACTGTTTCGAGAAAAAAACAGCAAACTAGCCCCTCCAACACCATCGTCAAGCAAAAGCTGACGATCACGAAAATATAAATTCCAACTCTCACTTATCCGTACCGTCGAAACAGACGAGACGGGGAGGACGTTTCAACAGCGCATCGTTGTGTATATACTTTCTCCGTTACATCCGAGTGAGTTTGTACCGCGTGTGTGTGTGTGTGTGTGTGTTGGTGTGGAAAAGCGGCTCCCCAAACCGAACAAAGCTGCAGCTGAAGAAGCAGACTGACCAAACGGATTGATGGCTTCCACAGCCGCCGCAAGTGCCATCGCTGGTGCAATGTGAAACACTTGAAGTTTGGTGCGCGGAAAGACATGCCTAGCTCCACGCGGCGACTCCATCGTCCACCGGTGGACTATCTTAATTTGATCTTCTGCTCCGTTTCACCGCTCGGACGCCCGACGCCCGTGCAAACATAATCGACATCTATTAATTCTTGCACCCCGAGTGCGGCCACACTCGAGCGTAGAACGACGGTTCTACAGGCGGCAGCAGCAGCAAAAAAGAACAGGCGAAACGAAACTAAAAAGGCCATTCTCGAAAGGCCGCCCTGCTACGTTTGCTACGGCCAACGGCGGCAAAAGCGGCGGTGAGCGTCAGTTGTCAATACACACATCGGTAGCAAACGGATCCGCTCCGAGCCGAGCGGATGGACAGACGACGGATGGACAGCTATCAGTGATGTACTGACGTGACCGGTTGTGTCTGATCCCGTGCCATTTCGCGCATTCCAGCGCTGGGATGCAGAAGAGGCGCAAAAGAATGGCCACTAGAATAGCACGGAGCGTAGTACAAGGCGTCCGTTTTTTTTTGTGCGCCGCTAGTGCAGTGGTTCTAGCAAATTGGAAACATTGTAGTCATGTCTGCCCGGTGCCCCAGGGTCAGAAACAGACAACAACAACGGGAGGGAAGAAAAACGCCCGGAAAGGCCACCAACAATACACGAACAATTATAAAGGGTGTTGTGGTGAGTGTTGGTTCCCTTTTTCCAGCGGGCGTGAGTCTAAATTTTTCATATCCTGTCACGGCGCGCCCCGCCAGTATGCACGATGAAAACGCATTTTTAATTCGCACCGAGCCACCGAGATGATACGTTGTCAATAATCGGTAATAATTACGTCGGAGGCTTCGAAAGGGCCCAGGGTGGACCAGGCGAAGATGCAGAATGAAGATATCATTCCAAATGCGCCGTGTGCTCGCTTTAATGAGTCTGGCCTGCCACACTCGGAGACAAAGCCCTCCAGGTTCCGGGCGCGACAGCGAGCGCAGCATTCCTTGGAACAAATTATCACGGCGCTCTCGAGCTCCGTCCGGGGCCGCTGACCCGCGGCCGGATCCCACCGGAAGAAAACTCATCGCAGAAAGACACAAAAATAGCGCACCGTGTGCGAAAGACAAGAAGGACACGGCAACGACAAAAAAAAGCGGTTTCGATTACCATACGGTGACATCACCGATCGCAGCGCACCGCGCAGCGGCCAACGTGGCAGAGTTTAGCGATCGTTTAGCGAACGAGCGAGAAACGATCGCGCCCCGGGGCGGTTCAACAGAATCATTCCGCCAAAACCGGTTGACATCCTGCGTAGCGGGGCTTCTTCATTACTCCGGGCTTCGCTCGATCCCCGCTCCACCGTCCCGCGATCACGAAAGATGTCATCGATTTGAGTGCCGCCTAGGTGACGAACCTCCGGTTTCGCATCCAGCCGTGTAAAATCATACGGTAGGGGGGGTTTAGAACGCCACAAAGAGCAGGAACAAACCTTGCGTCGAGCGCTGCGGGGCTGACGGAATGATAACAGGTCCCGTGACCGCATCTGAGGGTGAAAGAGAGAGAGAGAGAGCGAGAGAGGGGGCCAATACACGCACCAACGCAATGCGTGTGGTTTAGCGGTTGCATCCGATATCCCTCGACCCGGTCGAACAGTTGGAAACGAAACGCTGAGCCACGCCAGAGTGATAATCACCGAGCCTAGACTAATTTATTGCCGATTTAAAGATGCAGATTCTGACTACCAGGTGGGGTGGGGGGGTGGTTCACCCGTTCAAGCGCCCTTCGAAGCGCAGCAACGGTGAATGGGCGAGAATGGCGCGCATATGTAAATGGTTCCCGTCCGGGGCGGCCGATAATCGACGCGATCCAATCGATCGATAGGGGAGGGAGGCGAACCCATCGTCATTATCGTCAATTCAATGCAACTTTTGATGCCTTCGGGCGAGTCACAAGACGTGCGACTGGCGCCTTGGCCATGGTGCAGCTCGCCGAGCGCGCCGAGCCGGTGTATCCTGCTCGCAGAACTTGTTTCTGCGGACCGAGAGGTCAAATCCTTTACACGGGCCCCGGGTCGCGTTGAGCGTTGCGGGAGGCAAACGAAGCCATTCCCTCCACTAGTTCTCGAACGGGATTGCAATGCAGTGCGGATTAATTTGGCAACGGGTGGGCCACGTGGGTGTGAAAAGTAGATCCAAGCGGGCGCGTGGGCAGCGGCTGGCTTAGATTTTCATTACCATCCACCGCGCCCGTTCGGAACTCGCTGCATCTCGCGACTGTTTTACGCAACCAACGCGTACACAATACGTCTATTACCGCCGGCGAAAATGAGGTCATCCGCGAGTGCGCGCGCGATGCAGTTTGTCGAAGCGATCGAAGCTGCGATGTGTCGGTGTGCAAACCGCTCTGCTACCCACGCATACGCATGGGGCCTCGATGCCCGTCAATGTCAGTTTCTGCATCAGTTTGCGGTTTGGCGTTTGCCTGCAGCAGAAGCAGTGTTTGATTAGCTGCGGCCACGGTAACGGATGAAGAGTAAGAGTGTTCCCGGTTCGTGCGCTACCGATCGCTCGACGTGGTATAGCGCGAGGCATCAGTTTCCGATCGTGGCGGGGCCCCTGTGATCGCACGCGTTTCAAGGCAGCCGCGCTGACAAACTGTCCCCTTCACAGGAAGGCATAAATCTATCTTTCTGCTTTTCGATTTTGAAAGTCGCGACGCCCCGCCGATTGACCGTGTCCGTGAGCTGTTGCGTTTATCTGCGCCGTGTTTGCGTGTACCGCTGGAAGCTTTAATACATTTTAATGCATTTCGTGTTTGTGTGCTTAGTTGACATGGTAAACGTCGGCACCGTGTAGGCTTTAAGTTCTTCCGTTCGGTGCGAGAGCCGCGGGGATTCGAAAGAGGGCAGCAAAGGCCCAAGCATGATCTATTTAATACGATAGCAATTGCCCTTCCCCAATATGGTCCGCGTATGATGAACGATGAGACATTTGTACGTGTGAAAGCCCACGGAGGGCTGAAAAAAAGGCCCGGTGGTTAAGCTTCAATTGTAAGCACTTGTCCCTGTGGCACGGCAGCAATGAATAAGTGATACTTACCGATACGGCTACCCCTCGCACGGCACGGAAGGCCGTAAGGTGGCCGGCCAGACTATGACGGAGCGTTTGTCGGCAGGCGCCTGACCATGCTGCACTTCACGCCATCTAACCACCACCACTAGCAGCAGCGGCGACTCAATGTGCAAATGTGTTCGTGGCACACAGCGCCGGGTAGAGACGACGGGGCATCAATTTTACTTTCGAGCTATTATTTACCGATCCGTCAAATGGCAAACCGAGCCCGCGTAACCGCAACCCGTGCGTCCGACTCACAATGTTTGCCGCTGGAGATGTAAATGGTGCGAATCCGGGCTGCACCGGGCGGCTTACAGCTCATAATCGCGGCACATTTGCCGGGTAAATGGATGTTCATTTGCACTTTAGCGCGGCCTCTCCTCTTGTGGCTGATGTTCCAGCCGGTGTCTTGCACCGGAGAACTTGCGATTCGCAACCCGCGATCGGCTGGCGGCAGGAGCAGGATACCATTTATTTTACTTAGAACGCGTCACTGAGTTATGATCCGATCGGGGCGTGCGGTACTCATCTTCCAAGCTGGCACCGCACCTTTTCGGAGGATAAATGAAGCAATTTTTCCTCGCATGTAAATTTCATGCAGTGATCGGTCGAATTGCGTCTCCTTTTGTGGAAGCGGACGTCCCTGAGAGAAATTGGGACATACATTCATAACGATGTGCGCGCCTCGCTCGACTCCTAGCTGCCCCGTCATTGTGTGCCGGGGCAATACAGGAAGAGGTCGAAAAATCGGACCCACGGTCACATAAATCAGCCGCGCTCCACCAGCCCCCCCCGGTTATAGCAATCGGAGTAATTACGAATCGTTTTAGTGATTGGTTGACAGTAAAGACAATTTTAAGACATCCCGATGTCCATTATTGACTCACCTCCGTGCGGGTGCGTAATCTTCCGTCCGCGCTTCCCATTAGGGTCATGATGAAATTATAACTATCGCTCACGGTCGTCCTATTCACGGATGTGTGCACACGCCCGCATCCAAACACACTCACACACACGCTGGAAGAAGTCGTTCTGAAGTCGTGGCTTCCACTTATGCTCCATCCACCGTCACGTTGAAGACGGACTAGACACACGGTCCGGGCTCAAGCCGGGAAGCGCTCCGGTGTGATCGTTATGTTCATTATAGCCGTCATCATCGTCATCGTTGTCGACCGCAACGCAGCATCGCACTCGGCCGGGCTGACCTGCCTAGAACCTCGGACGACTTCTCGATCACGCACTGGCCCCGGCGACTACAGGGCGCGGATAACGCGGACAGATAGGGCTTCATTATGATTGTACAGCGGACAGCGATCGAGCCTGAATCCGAGCGGCCTGTCGCGCCCGTTCTGGAGCGTCCATAATCATCATCGGCTCAGCTGGCTAATTGGTTGTCAGTGGCTGGGAGCTTCTGTACGAATGCAACCGGACACGGATTTCCGTCGAGGGAGCGTCGTCGATTTTCGAGGGAGTTTGAGGCA
>KZ072831.1:221504-234423 GCA_002091845.1 Anopheles cracens | reverse complement strand
TATCTTCTTTCTTATGTATTTTTCAAGATTCCGTATCGAAATATTGAAACAAAATGCTGAAAACACGACCTTTCAAACCATGCATAATCCATGTACAAAACCATTTACAAAAAATATTTAAAAAATCAGCCGGAAATTGACTATAGAGAAAAAAAATTGCATATTTTTTATACATTCTCTCGCGAATCACAATTATGTCTAGGTTATTGACTCGTCGATGGTTTAGGACGACGCATTCAATACGATAAATAGCGCAAAAAGTGGTTGAACATAGAAAAAAACCGAACATAGACGCAAACATGTCCATTATGCACGGACATCCTGTACTGAACAAATTCGTCTGCGTTTTTTATTGCATTTGGTATGTCTACCTTAGAAAATGAGCAGACATTAAAAAAAACATTTTTTTGAAACAAACTTGCATGTTACATGCTGTAAGGAAAAAATGTTTAACTAAACGATAGAAAGTAGCATTTGCTTTCCACTGCAATTGTTTGTTTGTTTCTGTTTCCCCGCCAACCAGCATCTTTCAGCGACATCGATCGGTCCGCCGCTTTTACTGTGTGTTCAGGTGCTGTTTCGCTCCGTACGCAGAAGTGGGAGGAGATGGTCGATTGCGTGCCGTCGTTGGCCGTCTGGTTGAATGGTTGCACTTGCACAAGGTGGAACAACACGTGGTGCACTCCCATATAGAGATGGGCTTTAGTACGCGGTGTTACGATCGCAGCTGCTTATGTAAGCCGTGGGACACGCATTGGACACATATTCCCAATTACCGCAGCGCCATGTAGTGCTATCGGTGCTTCCGTTGGGAAAGGGTATTTTTAATTATACTAATAATTTTAATTACAAAGACTTTTTTGGATACCAAATGTTTGTCTCTTCTGAATCTCTTTAGTAAGTTATACAATTATTTTATAACTACTATTGGTTTGTCATACGACCACCTGTTTGTTGAGAATAATAGGAAATCTTGAAAAGATAGATGAAGATTAGCCACGGGGAAAAAACGTGAAAAGATGAAAATCCGACACCGGGGGAGCGAGAAAAAAGGTCACGACCTACTTCGATACAACCGTCCAAACGCCATCACCGTGCGCTAGAGGGCAAACACACACACACACACACTAATGCGAACACGTACCACTGCTCGTTGCCCCCATCTACTCTACTAACTTAATCGGCACAACACACACACACATACACACACAAACACACCGGTTCAAATCAATTAAATTCATTATGCAACAGGTTTATCGCCGGTGCGTGCATGCATGTGCATCACATACACACGAGAGTGAGAGAGAGAGATGGAGAAGTAGAGGAAGAACGCCCGGGAAGGTGTGTTGTCGTACGCGCCTGCTTGGATGACAGGCTAGACTGGATGACTTAAACGCATCTAACGGTATCCAGCGGCTTCGAGCGGCAGCAGCACACCGTACGACGAACTGTCTGCACCCTTCCAGCTGGCCTCCGCTGGCAAACCCTGGCTGGAAGGATACCACCGGTTGCACTTTCGGGCGCGGGGCGACCGGCATTAACGGTTATTTGTTAGACATAATCAACGCGCCACCATTATAAACGAGTCCGCGAGCGAGCCGATTGCGCCCGGATTTGGCATTGGGCGACCGGCTTGGTGTTTGTTTTCGTTTGTCACACGACGACGACGACGACGACGGTGCGTGACGATGCGAGCGTACCTGATAAGTGAACATAAATCACTGCGATCGGCGCTTGGGACACCGCGGCAAACACCCTGCAGACCACCTAGCTGCGTCTGCCTACTACGATGGGTGGTAACATGGCACGCATGATGCGATTAATTTAAGACGCGCGCTCGGCTGTTTGCATGTGCGGAAAGGATGTGCGACCGGGCACGGGCACGGGCATGTCGCGCGATGTTCGTCGAGCCAGCGGAGGAAAGGGCTACATTAGGGATGCTGTATCGTATCACATCCTGCGTCATTAAACGTTTGCCCATATAGAGATGGGCTTTAGTACGCGGTGTTACGATCGCAGCTGCTTATGTAAGCCGTGGGACACGCATTGGACACATATTCCCAATTACCGCAGCGCCATGTAGTGCTATCGGTGCTTCCGTTGGGAAAGGGTATTTTTAATTATACTAATAATTTTAATTACAAAGACTTTTTTGGATACCAAATGTTTGTCTCTTCTGAATCTCTTTAGTAAGTTATACAATTATTTTATAACTACTATTGGTTTGTCATACGACCACCTGTTTGTTGAGAATAATAGGAAATCTTGAAAAGATAGATGAAGATTAGCCACGGGGAAAAAACGTGAAAAGATGAAAATCCGACACCGGGGGAGCGAGAAAAAAGGTCACGACCTACTTCGATACAACCGTCCAAACGCCATCACCGTGCGCTAGAGGGCAAACACACACACACACACACTAATGCGAACACGTACCACTGCTCGTTGCCCCCATCTACTCTACTAACTTAATCGGCACAACACACACACACATACACACACAAACACACCGGTTCAAATCAATTAAATTCATTATGCAACAGGTTTATCGCCGGTGCGTGCATGCATGTGCATCACATACACACGAGAGTGAGAGAGAGAGATGGAGAAGTAGAGGAAGAACGCCCGGGAAGGTGTGTTGTCGTACGCGCCTGCTTGGATGACAGGCTAGACTGGATGACTTAAACGCATCTAACGGTATCCAGCGGCTTCGAGCGGCAGCAGCACACCGTACGACGAACTGTCTGCACCCTTCCAGCTTACTTAAACGCATCTAACGGTATCCAGCGGCTTCGAGCGGCAGCAGCACACCGTACGACGAACTGTCTGCACCCTTCCAGCTGGCCTCCGCTGGCAAACCCTGGCTGGAAGGATACCACCGGTTGCACTTTCGGGCGCGGGGCGACCGGCATTAACGGTTATTTGTTAGACATAATCAACGCGCCACCATTATAAACGAGTCCGCGAGCGAGCCGATTGCGCCCGGATTTGGCATTGGGCGACCGGCTTGGTGTTTGTTTTCGTTTGTCACACGACGACGACGACGACGACGGTGCGTGACGATGCGAGCGTACCTGATAAGTGAACATAAATCACTGCGATCGGCGCTTGGGACACCGCGGCAAACACCCTGCAGACCACCTAGCTGCGTCTGCCTACTACGATGGGTGGTAACATGGCACGCATGATGCGATTAATTTAAGACGCGCGCTCGGCTGTTTGCATGTGCGGAAAGGATGTGCGACCGGGCACGGGCACGGGCATGTCGCGCGATGTTCGTCGAGCCAGCGGAGGAAAGGGCTACATTAGGGATGCTGTATCGTATCACATCCTGCGTCATTAAACGTTTGCCCATATAGAGATGGGCTTTAGTACGCGGTGTTACGATCGCAGCTGCTTATGTAAGCCGTGGGACACGCATTGGACACATATGCCAGCGAGCGGCGTAACGAATGGGTTCGCTTTTGGGAGGGAAATTACGCTTTTGTTTCAGCGGAGATGCGTGCCGTGGCAAGCACAAAAGACTTGAAGCGACGAACCCTTTTTCGGGGAAAATAAATCGGCTCATGAGAGATCATGAACTACTGAGTGGATCCGTGGAGATTGGTCCGGAATTCGTAAAAAAGATAATTTTTAACCGTTGTTTTATGTCAGTATGCAATGTGAAGCTTTGAAACCAGGTTTAATGAATGTATGCAATTTCAAGTGATCAAAAGACTTAAAGCGACGAACCTCTTTTAAGCTTTTTTAACCGATGAAAAAGAGATGTTTTCATTTGGAAAGCAGGAGCATTTTACCATATTCTTCCCTGTGTGTACGGCTGCTTAATCTACCCAGCTCGCTGTCCGGTTAAAAAAGTGGCAACTTGACGTGGACTCCTGCGTGGAGAGGAGTGATGTTCGAAATTAATTAGGTAGCGGTGATGGAATTTATCTGACAAACTCTTCGTCTTCCGTCCCGCTTTTCGCTCGGTCGGATCTTTACGCGCTGGCGAAGACGTCGGTGACGGCTGGCCCGAAAATGACGTGACGAGTCAGCAGCGGCGCGCGGCGAGGTCATGCTGTTTCGGCTGAGAAACCTATAAGCATACAATGGCACATTGTGCCATTTCCTAATGACCACAGCGGCGAGCGATGCAGATCACGCCGCTCGCTGTGCTCTTTCCTAGTGGGCCGTACGCTCCTGTCCTGTCGTCGATTTAGTTGCGCAGGTTTTTGCTTGGTCGCCAGCGTTGTGAACAGCTGGTAATCTGGCGCGGTCGCTTTCAGGCACCGTTCATTATCGACGGCCAGCGAGCGGCGTAACGAATGGGTTCGCTTTTGGGAGGGAAATTACGCTTTTGTTTCAGCGGAGATGCGTGCCGTGGCATCGCTCCGATCCTTCGCCGGGCACAGGTCCGTCTCAGCCCGACTCAGTCAAGTGAACGAGCCACGATCGCAGCAACGGCCAGGCATCGGTCAAGCCTCGGTTGAGAAGGGCTTCTGGCCACCGGGGAGGAAACCGGGAGGCAACATAATAGACGAACAGATTTTTACCGTTCGTCCGGGTACGGCGGGCGCTCGGCATGCATGACCTTTGTGCCCTTTGTGTTCGGCGGGGATATCGGTAGCGGCGGTAGCGCATTTGCGCGCTTGAAGCAAAACCGATCGAATTGGAAACATCAATACGTTGATTAGAAAAAGGGCATCCCAATTATCACACCGGAGCGAAGGGAGTGAGAGAGAGCAGCGGAGCGAAGCTGCCCTACTGTGTTGTGCTGCTATGCTTTCCACTTCTTACTGCCGAGCAACATTAATATAAATTAATCCTCGCTGGAACAGTTTTCAAACATGAGAAAAGTTGCTATTTACAAAGCCCAAAACTCTCCCGCGGGCAATTAGGAAGCTCGATACTGCACCGTACCGAAAGACGCCGTAGCGGCGAATGGCTTATTCTAGGTAAGGAGCTCGGTCGTAAAATTAAAATTTTATAGCATCACCCCATGGTGCGCGTGTGCATGAAATGCTGTGCGCTAGAAGCTTTTCTGGTCGCCCCCTGGGTGCAAGGAATGGAAACAAATTCTTAGGCCCGGCGGGACGAGCGGGATGCCCATAAACCTGGCTCGTAACGATTCAAATGATCGTGGCCCCTCATTCTGTGCAGCCTAGATAGATGCTCTACGACGAGACAGGAGCATTTTACCATATTCTTCCCTGTGTGTACGGCTGCTTAATCTACCCAGCTCGCTGTCCGGTTAAAAAAGTGGCAATTTTTTTTTCTCCCCCAAGTGATATCGGTACACTAAACTATTTCGCTTCCCCAATTTCTCCCCCCGGGTATGCTCGGCATGCATGCTAATCATGCGAGCGGCGAGGGTTTCGACTGTGTTCGATTACCGCACGCGGCCGCCGATCACATTAGGGCGCATTAAGATCTTTCCTGTTGTGCCTGCGCACGGCGTTGCTGCGGCGGATGGACGAAGGTTGTTGCTTCCTTAAGCATTTGTTTTTTGTTGTTGTGTGTAACCGTGCCTACTTAGCCTTTTCGTCTGCATTGCTCGAAAACAGTTATGTTAATAGTCGTGCAAAGATACTTGAGCTCGTTTGGAGCTAAAGAACAAGTTTTAGCGCGTTTTCCCTCTCTCTGTCTCTCACTCTCCTGCTAGCTGTCTCGCTCATTATGCTCCCCTATGTTATTGTTGCTGTAGCAGGCTCACTTCATCGTGAGGCGCTCGTTTCCCTCGGGCTGTGGCCGTCCACAGCGGAGCACATTCCACCGTGTCTCTATCGGCGGCCCTCTCTCGCTCTCACGCCGGATTGATCGTACAGCACGTTCCCTCGTTGTTGTTAGAAAAAAAGCCCCCTAAGTACATGATCAAAATGTTGTTTTTTACGCAAACATGTCCATTATGCACGGACATCCTGTACTGAACAAATTCGTCTGCGCTTTTTGTTACATTTGGTTCTGCTACCTTAAAAAAGTAAGCAGAATTTTTTTTTTTTGAAACAAACTAGCATGTTACATGCTGTAAGGAAAAAATGTTTAACTAAACGATAGAAAGTAGCATTTGCTTTCCACTGCAATTGTTTGTTTGTTTCTGTTTCCCCGCCAACCAGCATCTTTCAGCGACATCGATCGTTCCGCCGCTTTTACTATGTGTTCAGGTGCTGTTTCGCTCCGTACGCAGAAAGAGGGGGAGATGGTCGATTGCGTGCCGTCGTTGGCCGTCTGGTTGAATGGTTGCACTTGCACAAGGTGGAACAACACGTGGTGCACCACCACCATCGTCGCCGACATGTGTGTGTGCCCGTGCGTACATTCACGTGATAACATTTTCACGAGCAATTAAGTACGAAACAAGTCCCGGGGCTTGGAGTGGGCTCGGACGCCGCCAACACGCCAGCCGTGGTCTCGGGTTTCAACGCAGTTCGCCGAACGGATTCGTCTCCGGCGATCTGGGCTACTCTGCACGGTCGCACCGGTACCGAGAAGCGCGTGTGCGTTGTTGGAAAGCAGTGCGAATCGAAGCGCTTTTTATTAGAGCTTTAATTCGTTTTTTTTTTCAAGTGATCAAAAGACTTAAAGCGACGAACCTCTTTTAAGCTTTTTTAACCGATGAAAAAGAGATGTTTTCATTTGGAAATGACTCATTTATCAGTTCCACCGCTGATTCGTATGGTTTGGGAGAAGTGTTCATTTCAAGTTTTTGTTGTATGCGTCATCCAAACAACCAACCTTAAAGCGACGAACCACTTTTAAACAAGCACATGCTCGCAAGGGGATACGATCTCCCACATCACGCAGCGCACTCGATCGATTGTGAGCTTATCGGTGAGCTGCAGGGAAGAAAGTAATGCCTGCGAAAACGGAAAAATTCACTACAAATCAAACCGATTTCTTCTTGCGCCGGTCGATCGACTGGCCTGGGCGTGCGTGAAAGCCAACAGTCTGCGTCTGCAGATTATTATATGCAAATGAGTAACGCCTCGCTTTCGCACACCGATCGCCCGGTGGGGCTGGTAACTGCGCGTAGTACGAAACTGGATTCCACCATCTGTGCGTCCGGGTCCGTTACGGATCCAGCGTATGAGCCGCGGCGTTGCTGCCACCGGCAGGGAAGGTCGGTCGATTCGGGCGAGTCGAGTGTTACGAGCGTAGACTTGTTCCGCCGACGTGCGCGAGGCAAGTTTCCCTAGATGTCTCGAGCGCGCTCGCTTTGGAAAGGCGTGATTTCTTTATTTTTCGATTATATGTCCTCGAGGCCGAGGCAGGACGGGGAGTTTGCTGTCACCGTATCACGGCCGCGCGGGTCCACAGGTACACCTACGCCACCGCACTCTAAAGGTTGATTGGGTGGAGAGGAGGGTTTGAGCAATTCATAACGAGACGAACGAGGTTAAATCGCGCCTTTTCGAGCCATTGTGATGCCGTCATCTGTCGCGCATTGCTAGCGGCCAATAGTACCACTTTTTAACGTTGATTTGCTATGCTTACCCACTATCTCACTCTCTCTCTCTCTCTCCCTCTCTGTCTCCGTTTTGCAGGTAAGACCAGTTGTACCTAACACGGGCCTGAACAAATCCTTGTTCCCGGATGGTTTCATCAACCTGGGCGGTAAGGCCCGTTTGGTGAGCCCACCGCGACCCGACTCGCACATTCATCAGAAGCCATTCACCCCTTATTTCATCGATCAGAAAGTGAGAAGTTCATGTGCGGTAACTATCCCAAGCCGCCGGGCCGAGAATGGAGAAGAAACGGGGCGCAAGAATGGGAAAAATCACCGCCGAAGAAGAGCAAGACAAATGCACGAACCGCCAGCCAGCAGAATGAAGCACTCGAGAAAGTGAGCTAAAGCGAGACAGCCGCGCCGTGGGGGCGAAATGGGCAAGATCACGCAAGATGATCGCGCACAATGAATTCAATTAAAACGATGATCGACACCGTGCACACAAAGATGCGTGATCAATCACGCGAACGCGATGGATTTGGAAGGCAGCGCCAGAGGCTGATACCCTTTCCTCTTGCGCGGTTGTGCTGAATCAGCTGCTATTGAGGTCGACGGTGCGATCGAACTTGCGCTGGATTACGATCGAACCGTGCGAGGCGCGCATGATTTCGATCTGGGCGGGTGTGCTCCGGCTCCGGCAGGTGACGTGTGTATTGGGTTTTGAGGCCTATCTACCGCGACCATCGCAGTTGATATTTTGACAACGGCGGCTCCTAACGAGCGCAGTTGAAACCGAGCGTCTTATCGAACAGTGCACGATGGGTTTATGGTTCTGCTTATCGAACAGTGCACGATGGGTTTATGGCGTCATACGTCTGCAAGATCTCCGCGATCACTTTGCCATAGTTCACCCATACAGCGACGGTGCATGCGTGTGTGTATGTATCTGCAGCACCGAACAACATCGCACAAATGGAGGTGGAACTCGGACAACCCCAGAAGAGTAGCGTTGAATAACGCGAAGTGGCTTGCCGTTCGGTTCGGCCGGGTTTTACCTCAATTTCTTGGCGGCCTCCTTTCCCCGAGCTTCGAACCCTCACTCCGACACGTCTGCACTGCTTGCTTTGCGAGTCATTTCCATTCGGTTTTTTTTTCTCCACCACTGCCTACCGTGCCGGCTAGGACAGACCATTGGGCGATTGGTTTCAGCGGCCACATGCCTCCCCAACTCGCTCGCGAGCATGCTCGGCTGTGCGATGCTGTGCGCTTTCGGGTTCCTCCCCCCCCCGCCACCTCTTTCCTCCCCCGAGGGGGGGAACAAGTACCGCCGTTCTCCATATGTGGTCCGCGGGCTATGCCCACTGCCCAATATGGAAGAATTATGTATCCAAACCTTGACGTTTTCGAACGGAAACCGTTCGAAACGGCAGCAGCAGCAGCGGGTTCGCCACTCGTTGGCTGGCCGATAATGCCATCGGCAGGCTCGTGGTCGAAAGAGGCTGATAAACCGGAGCACGCGTGAAGGAGAAGCAGCTAAATCGTAAAGAATCCGACTTTTTTCTCGAACATTGTGAAATTTCTCTCGATTGCGTAATTTCCTCTGACCTGATGGCTCACCGGCCCATATGGTGCGTCCGAATGGGTGAAGGCAGGTATGGTTTGTGACGTCTACTCCAATCCGACACGAGAAGCTCCACGGAGGAAGCTTCTTTTGGGGCGAAATAACATTGTGAGTGCAAGAAGATGTTTGAGTGTTTATATCTTAGATCAGTTTTTGTATATTTGGTTTATTTTTTAGATAAGCTGTAGTCACATTTCATTTTGTTTATATGAAACAAGAAATTGATCAGTATTGATAGTAGCTACTAAAAGTTTCGTATTGTTTCTTATTTGTTTCGTATTCTTTCTTATTAAGAAAAAAACTAATGCACGTTAGAAGGTAGAGGATCAAACTACAATATGCCTCTCGCCTGATACCGACATAAACCATAAATTATCCATTTTAAAAGTACCTCATAATGCTAAAATTAGCCCCCAACAAAACGATCCAAATTAGTATTAATAAGCTGGTCTGATCTTCGGGCGCCCCAATAAATATGTCTTGCGGTGACGGTAACGAGCAACGAATGGCTGTGATGAACATTTTACGGAGCATAATTACATCTCAGCCATCCATAAACCTCTTGCGCAGCATCTGCGTTACGGTCGTTATGAATTCTAATTAGCGGACCCGTGCAGTTCGGGAGTGATAAGTGAGAGCGTTAACTCTCGGACGATGCCACGTTAGAATCTGTTACTCCGTCGCGACCAGAGACAAGTGCGTCCAGCGAAGACGCGCCAGTGAAAGTCATAAATCATGTGTGGTGTTTTTTTTTCCACGGGAGGAGGTTTCTCGCTTCCCGAGCAGAAATTTCTCACTAATGAGTCCGCACGGTACGCGCCAACGTGCATTCTTGTTTATCGTCATTCGATCCGGCGACCAGCTGCCAGGCTTACGGGGGACCAATCGAAGGGATAGATCAATGATCTCTCCGAGCTTGTGATCTTTTGCGTCGTGCCAAGCGTCTCACGCTCTCACTAATGAGTCCGCACGGTACGCGCCAACGTGCATTCTTGTTTATCGTCATTCGATCCGGCGACCAGCTGCCAGGCTTACGGGGGACCAATCGAAGGGATAGATCAATGATCTCTCCGAGCTTGTGATCTTTTGCGTCGTGCCAAGCGTCTCACGGGAGGGAGCGAGGAGGTTGAAGAAGAAGCAGCATAAGTATGAACACACACATACACACGCCCAGTCCACGCAAGATAAGATCTAGTGAGTGAAGTGAAAATGAAGAACGAACGAAACGTCTCCGGTTCGTCGGGGCGGGCGGAGCTGCAATGATTGCATAAACACTTTGCGCACTCACGTCAACCTCGTGGCGTTGCACAAGCCCGCGCAGCACGCGGAAAGATGAACCGTCTTAAGTTCGAGAAAGCAGGCACCAGCCAGCTACACACCACCGACACCAAACAAGCTGCCAATAGAATGGCAGCGCGGCCCAGTGCGAATGTCTCAGACGATAAACCCCGTTTGCGCCGTGTGCATTAGTTCATTAAAAATAGATCATCCCCGGAGTTGGGAACGGGAGGGGGGAGGGGGAGCGGGGGTACATGATTGCATGAAGATTCTTGTGCCACTTGGCTTGGCCTGCGATCGCGAGCATGTAATCGAGATCAAGGGCAGGTGAGAATGCACACACAAGCGCGCGCGCCCATGGGGAGCGTCGAAGCGTTGAGCTGGATGGCGAGCGCGATTTCCCACTGGGACGGATTTAGGGGGAAAGGCACGGTGGAAACGCACGGCGGAACGGGCGTTGTCGAACATCTGTTTGGTGGAGGAAGTTTTTTCTACTCCAATCCGACACGAGAAGCTCCACGGAGGAAGCTTCTTTTGGGGCGAAATAACATTGTGAGTGCAAGAAGATGTTTCAGTGTTTATATCTTAGATCAGTCTTTGTATATTTGGTTTATTTTTTAGAGAAGCTGTAGGCACATTTCATTTTGTTTATATGAAACAAGAAATTGATCAGTATTGATTGTAGCTACTCAAAGTTTCGTATTGTTTCTTATTTGTTTCGTATTCTTTCGTATTAAGAAAAAAAACTAATGCACGTTAGAAGGTAAAGGATCAAACTACAATATGACCTTCGCCTGATACCGACATAAACCTTAAATTATCCATTTTAAAAGCACATCATAATGCTAAAATTAGCCCCCAACAAAACGATCCAAATTAGTATTAATAAGCTGGCCTGATCTTCGGGCGCCCCAATAAATATGTCTTGCGGTGACGGTAACGAGCAACGAATGGCTGTGATGAACATTTTACGGAGTTCCTCTTGCGCGGTTGTGCTGAATCAGCTGCTATTGAGGTCGACGGTGCGATCGAACTTGCGCTGGATTACGATCGAACCGTGCGAGGCGCGCATGATTTCGATCTGGGCGGGTGTGCTCCGGCTCCGGCAGGTGACGTGTGTATTGGGTTTTGAGGCCTATCTACCGCGACCATCGCAGTTGATATTTTGACAACGGCGGCTCCTAACGAGCGCAGTTGAAACCGAGCGTCTTATCGAACAGTGCACGATGGGTTTATGGTTCTGCTTATCGAACAGTGCACGATGGGTTTATGGCGTCATACGTCTGCAAGATCTCCGCGATCACTTTGCCATAGTTCACCCATACAGCGACGGTGCATGCGTGTGTGTATGTATCTGCAGCACCGAACAACATCGCACAAATGGAGGTGGAACTCGGACAACCCCAGAAGAGTAGCGTTGAATAACGCGAAGTGGCTTGCCGTTCGGTTCGGCCGGGTTTTACCTCAATTTCTTGGCGGCCTCCTTTCCCCGAGCTTCGAACCCTCACTCCGACACGTCTGCACTGCTTGCTTTGCGAGTCATTTCCATTCGGTTTTTTTTTCTCCACCACTGCCTACCGTGCCGGCTAGGACAGACCATTGGGCGATTGGTTTCAGCGGCCACATGCCTCCCCAACTCGCTCGCGAGCATGCTCGGCTGTGCGATGCTGTGCGCTTTCGGGTTCCTCCCCCCCTCCCCCGCCACCTCTTTCCTCTCACGAGGGGGGAAACAAGTACCGCCGTTCTCCATATGTGGTCCGCGGGCTATGCCCACTGCCCAATATGGAAGAATTATGTATCCAAACCTTGACGTTTTCGAACGGAAACCGTTCGAAACGGCAGCAGCAGCAGCGGGTTCGCCACTCGTTGGCTGGCCGATAATGCCATCGGCAGGCTCGTGGTCGAAAGAGGCTGATAAACCGGAGCACGCGTGAAGGAGAAGCAGCTAAATCGTAAAGAATCCGACTTTTTTAAGCAATATTTGGTATGTAAAATCAGTGAAGACGGTTTGGAATAATACATAACCTCAAAAGCACTACTGTACAACACTTCCCCTAGTCAAATTACATCTTCGCACCAACCGATACATTTCTCTAGAGCACTTCCAATGCATGGGGATCATTCTTTTACAATCTCACCCCTACTTAAGATGCTATTCCTCGATTCGATAATTGTTTCTGCATTCTCGCAAGATCCGTAAGAATGTTGTGGAGCGCTGCGCTCCGCACGAGCATGTGACTCGTGGCAGCAGCAGCAATAAGAGGTTACGCTAATTCAAAAAAAACGATTCTGAAATATTTCCTCAATCGCCGGGGGTTTTGCTTCCTTTTTTTGCGCGAGCGCGCGCGCTCGGTTAGACATTGCTCGAATAATTTTATCGAACGTAGCACGACGACCTTACCCGAGGGCGATCCCGAGACAGAAGCGCAAAACAATGAAATGATTTAAAACGAGCGAGAAAAGCGACCCCATCGGCTCCACCGTCGCCTGCTAGGTCGGGCCAGAAAACTTCTACGTCAGCAGGGCCTGTGCATGTGTGCGTGTCTGTTGGATTAAACGTCAATCCCATCTGACAAGCCCGATGTCCATTCGAG